>VUQH01040564.1:0-25161 GCA_015106775.1 Etroplus canarensis
TTACTGAAAAAAGTTTTTTTTTTTAAAAAAAAAAAAAAAAGTGTGCGTGTCTCGAAATCAAAGCAAAATAAAAATGTGAAATTTCATTCTGTGTCAGTTTTAATGGTTCTATGTTGATTTGCTTCCTTTGTTGTTCTGCTGTTGAGAACAGAAAATGCTGGCTGGGCTTTACCCATGATGCCTCAGTGCGGGTATAAAAGGCCCGCGCGGTGGCAGCGGGCAGCAGAGCCGCGGCGGCGTTTAGCAGAGTGGTTCGAGTGTCGCACGAAGTGGCAGCGGAGATTCTAAGCAGCACTGAGTTTGGGCTTGAAGTCCCGGATGGTCAACATATCTGCGGAGCTTGTGCTGAGCAGTGATTGTCAAAAAGGAAGTAAACATCAGCGTTTCCTCGAAGAAGCCAGCATGAATCCCGAGGAAAAAAGGTATGAGGATGTGTTTTTAATGCCTTGGTGAAAACAGACGTTACAGCTGCTCGCCTTAACGAACCGTTCCTGTCGGTGGGAGGAAGCGGTTTGCTAGCGAAGTTGCGGGGAAAGAGTAGAAACGTCTAGACATGAGTTGACGGACAGGCACCCAGAGAGGATGGGTTTTGTTTGTTTGACTCTTTAAAGGCTCTTACTTTACTGCCTTCTTCCTAAACCTGCTGCGATTAAGTTCACACAGAGGTTCCCAACTCTGTGGATGCTGTTTAGCATCTTCTCCGCTTTTAATTAGTTAAACATCCGCCGAAGGCGCAGACAGTAAGGGGAATAAGCCACAGGCTGTTTAATTGTTGGTTATGGAGCCTCTGGAAGGTCATTAAAGCTCCCTGTCACACTTTCTTAGTTGCTTCCGGCATGATTGTTTATAAAAATGTGGATCAGCAGCTGAACAACGCTGCTTTGTGTTGTTGTTTTTTATGCTTTCTGTTAAAGAAAAATGAAGAGGCGGGGGGACAGCTAAAAGACTAGTTCAGTTGTAAACAAAACTCCAGTTTCATAAGAGGAAACGGCAGCTTCAGGTAACTTAAGGTTTGGATCTCATTCGTCCCTCTCCATGACTGCTCAGCAGTTTTATCCCTCGCCCCACATATTAAAACGGTGTCCCGCATCTTGATTGGCTTGCTTTTATTGAATGGCTGTGAAGAGAGGCTGTCATCATGGGGTGCATCCTGCTGGAAAAAAAACATTTGTGGCAACACCAAAATGACGAGAGAGCCACCAGAAGGTGGCTGATGGTGCTGGTCCATCATGAGAGGGTCTCGGTGTTTTTGATTCATCTGCTGGTGCCATCTACTGAAATGCAGTGGTAGCAGAATGGCAGGCATTTAATGTGATATCCCATCCAATGCACAAATATCCCCGGAAATGGATTTGTGGCAGACACACCCTCGTACACCATCCTGCTGCTGAAGCCACCATCTTCTGCTGCTTACACTACACCCAAGGTCAAACTGTAAGTCACCACCAAGTGAAAAGCTCTGCCGATTTTCATGAAATGAGGAAAAGTGCCACAAATGAAGAGAACTGTCTACAATACTGGGTTGAAACTTGGTGGATGGATGGTTCTCGGTTAGCGTGTGGGTTTCCTAAGAAACCTGTAGCTCCAAAGGATGCTGATGGATGCTTCCTCACTGAAACCCAAATGATTACTAGATAAAACGGCTACTGAAATAAAAGGATAACTTATTTACTATACTTTATTACTATTACAATTACAATTGCCAACACTTCTACACATGAGCATGCCCAAATGGAATCTGCAGATTTTTTTTTTTATAGTTTTCTGTTGCGATCCAGGTGGGAAATGTGCGGAATTCTTCAAACTCTGCTGAAAATCTGCAGGGAGCACATTCCATGTGGGCCTGATAATGTGGATATACTTGAGAGAAGGAACAATAAACTTGGGTTTTTCATCTACGCTGGTATTTACTTAGTGAGGAGAAAACTGAATGCCCTTCAAATGCTTCTCAGAATTGGTCCCACATTTAGTTTGTTGGGATCTGGTCACCCTAACTTCTTTCTGCTGTCTGTGACGTCTAAAGTAGCTGATCTGAAGTCATTTATCCTGGTATTTATTCATTTAGATACTTGCTGTTTTTAGTAAACAAATCATTTGAATTTGCATTCCTCCCCTCATATCACTGGAAACTAAGTACTAAAAGCACTTAAGTGTTAGCAGATGCCACATTGGAAGGCTTAAACGGACCTCATATTGCATTGTTGCCTGGTGTTTTTCCTTCCCTCCTTAAATATACAATCTGTTATGTTATAGCAGGGGTGTCAAACATGCGGCCTAGGGGCTGGGACCGGCCTACTGGATGGCTTTAAAATGTGAAAATTGTAAAACAGCAGCATAAACTTTGTTCTCTCAACTCTATTTTTGTTCATTTTAAACCTTCACCCATGACCTGGCATGCTGTGCCAAACAAGGTACAGTGATAAATCCTTAAATTAAAAATGAGTGTCATTTTTAAGCATTCTGTAAAATAACACAAGTCTGGTCTGGCCCAGAGCACATCTAAATGGGCTGTATGTGGCCCACAATCTAAAATGAGTTTGACACCCCTGTTTTAAAGGGTTCATGTCCTGTTAAATAACAGTGATCAGAGTTGTAGTTGGGGAAATAATCCAGTGGGTGCTCTCTGCTGGACAAACCATATACTGGAGATGCTGTTTCTAAATGAGCTTTGACATTTTTCCTCGTCAGCCAACACACAAGCTTGTATTTATTTGAGTGAAGAACCAAAATTAGCCAAGCTGGGAGGTTTTAGAAGTTGTATTGAGCTGTGGGAAACCGTGAGGCATTTTCATGTCACCAGAAATGAAAATAACAATTAGTGGCAGCCTGTGTGAGGGTTTGTTTACGTTCTGTTCTGAAAGCCTTGATAGAGTGAAGGTAATGGTATGCTATCTGCAGTGTACAGTACAGGGACTGTTTAGTGACCACTTATGCTGGTGTTGTCTTTCACTGTATGTTACTCCTATTGCATCATCAAAGCCCTGCAGGGGTTTGGTGTTTCTGCCCTTATTATGCAGCACCTACCTACTTTATCTCATGTTGAAGGATTAAAGTGCTTGGCTTAAAATCAATATTTGACCTTTGGGATAAATATTTTTTACATTTGCAGTGTTTAATTGTAGCCTGTGTGTTTTTCTGTGTCTGCCTCTGCCCTCAAACAGAGAAACAAGGCCTGTTTTTGTCGTGTGTTTATCATCTGACACGCAGTGCGGGGAGAAGGGAGAGGTTCATTGACGCTGTGAGCCAGAGCAGTGACTATATTAGCTCTCTGACTGCTATGGCCTTGTCAGCAGAAGGCATGCTCTGGCCTACATTAGCCCAGTTGCATAACCCCATTCTCTCTCCTGGTTCAATTCCCAAGCATCAATGGAATCTGCGTGTAGGAGGCGTCCAAGCGTGCATTTGCTCAAACAGCTGGACTATCGAACCTGGGCTACCTGAGTGCACTAAGTGCCCCTTTAGTTCACTGGCAGGCTGAGCCTGCAGCGTTTGCTTGAAGATTCTGGCTCAGTTGTTAAATTTCCTGTAACGAAACCAAAACTGTGCCAAGCAGCGTCAGCTGACATCTGGGCTTACCAACTGCAGTTTTTATAGTCTGCAAGCAAGTCTGTTACATAAGCATAACCCTTTGCTAAATCCCAGAATGAAGCGACACACAAATCAAATAATTGACCAATGATTAGCAGCTATTATTGTAAGTTGGTTTTTTTTTTCTAAGCAAACCTTCCAAGCTTTGTCTGCTCTTAATGCTCTAAGCATTTGGTGAGTCATCACCATCATTGTCAGCCTGTTATCTTAAGGTTTATGCCTGTTAGACTGAAGACCGAGATTGTGATGATAAATTTGAAAGCCCACAAACTGAAATCTCTTAATTGTAGACAATACACTTTAAAAGGGTGATTAAGGATATTTGATAAGATCCATAGTGAAAGTTTTTTTCTTTACTTTCCCTGAAGTTTAACACAAGAGATGTTTCAAAAATTAATTTATTTTGAATCATCATGATCTCTGTATAGAAGTGCTTTAACCTGTGTTTTTACTGGCCACCAGGGCAATAACTTCGGCTGCAAACATTTTCCAGACCTAGAGAGCTCTGTTGAAAAACAGCCTTCAGTCTTGACCTCTGTAAACACTTACCAGATGAGTTTATGGACTCGCTCACTTTGAATCACACTGAATAAAACCTTAAGTCCATTCTTGTAAATATTAAGTGTCGGGAGGATTATCCAGGACACATTCATTGGCTAATTAACTTGTGATTGACAAGTCGCTAGCTATTGAGCATGAAGCTTCAGTCAGATCCACCCCTGTCTCATCAGTTTCAAAATATCAAGTTGCCAACTGTGGGGTTAAATGCTCATCTCAGAACACCTTCAGTTACACCATATCATACATATATCATACATCTTTTATGCTGTCGATGATTGCAACTAAAGTGAATAGGATTTTATGTAGTCTAAATAAAACAATGGGGCATAAGCCATTTCCAGCTTCTGAAGTGAGGCATGCAAGAAAAAGGAGAACCGAGATAAACAAACTTAAAAGTACTTAAGTTTGCTTACTCTGAAATGAAGACTGACTGATTAAAATCAGGGTAGTGTTGCCAGCCTCAACAGCATAGCTTGTATAATTTTAACCTTGTAAGGCTGTGTGCCATCATTGGAAAATGTAATCTGCTGTAGTTGGTACAACCATAATGAAATATGTTGGCTGATTTTTGGTCAGCAGATTTTGTAAATATTATGTCACAACTTCAGATCTGTGGCAACACCAAAATGAAGAGATTCAAATTTTTTTATTTTTTTTTTTTGTAAGGGACTAGAAGGTGGCTGATGGTGTTGGTCCATCATGAGAGGGTCTGTTTTTGATTCAGCTGCTCTGAGCATCTACTGGTGCCATCTACTGAAATACAGTGGTAGCAGAATGGCAGGCATTTAATGTGATACCCCATCCAATGCACAAATATCCCCGGAGATGGATTTGTGGCAGACACACCCTTGTTGCTGTCAGATAATTAGTTTAATGTTCCAGGGCAAAACTGGAACAGGCAATAGTCATGCATACTTTCCCCCTTACTCATCTCAGTTTTGGCTTTTTTTTTAACATAGGTCTACCAGCATGTGCCTGTGCTGAAAGGACAGAAGAGACACACACTGATTAATTTACAGCCTTTAATCGTGGAAACAGACTAATGTTTCGACTGATTAAAATACAGGAGGCTGTAAATTAATCGGTGTGCTCCAGTTCCTTCTGTCGTTTTGAGGGATTTCTTCGAGCTGAGGAGCACCTGATGCAGCTGCATCATGCTGGAAGATGACAGAAAAACCTGAACTTGAGGAAATTAAAAGAATACAAAGTGCACGCAGTTTAATTGAGTGGAAAAGATGTTTGTGTGCCGTTAAGCATTTTCCTACCTGTGAAACTTCTTGCAGCCTTTGAGTTTTTACAGGAATTGGTCCATCAGTGCAGAGTTTTTCCATTCCAGAAATGTGACTTTTAAACTCATAATTTCCAATTTCCAGTCGCTACTTTCTAATGTTTTTTCTATGAGCTGTGGCTAACAGACCTAGAGAAGCAAGATTTACTCCTTGACACCTTGAGGCAAATATTTAGTACCAAAATTGACAATGGCTCAATTGGTGGAGATAAGTCAGATGAACTTGAGTATAAATAATTGAAAACAATAAATTGCATTAGAACACTTAAGAATATCTGTCACAGATGGAGGGAATGATGTAGGTATGATGAGCATTAATATAGCCATTTAAAAATACTGAAATATAATTGGCCACACTTTTTAACTCAAAAGTAGAAAGGCTAAAACTGCATTTTTCTGACAGTGGATGAGCTTATGGGCTGCTCCAAGGTCAGTATTATGGAAATAAGGACCACTCGTAACCAAATTATCCAAATCTACTCTATAGTTCAAAATAAAAATTTGGAGCAGGAAATGAGCACGATAAGTCCCCTTCAAGGAACTACTGTCTGGATGTGGCATAGCAGCGCTGCTATTGCAACATCGGACTTTAATTTTTGTTTACATGCATATAGTCTCTTAAACTCAAATGCATTCCTGTATTTTCTGCCAGCAGATGTATTAACTAGTATGTCTGTGACAAACTTAAAATCTTCTAATCTTGGTCTGGCTGCTGTATATGTTCATCTCTGACTTTCTGAGTGCAGTACTCTCAAGCAACAAAAGGAACGTAACACATCTTCACAGCATTCCTCTGTTCGTCTGACCCAGGCCCCAAACATGTCTCTTCATCTGGTTTCACTTAACCCAACATCAGGACTTGGGCTAAGTGGTCACAAAAAGGTGCTTATCAGCTTGAGCTAGCAATGTACGTGTTGGCAAAGAGGGAGTGGGGCAACATATGACCAGTCAGAAAAATAAATGTGCTGGCAACAGAAGGGCTGGTTTAAATTTTTTAATTTTTAACAAGGTAGGATAAAACTGCAATACATTATGGAGAGGTTAAATACACAATGCAGACTAAAAGAGCCTGAGAGGAAAAGTGTAGTATGTAAAAGTGGTGTGTGATTTGTGATTGGTCAGTAGGCAGTGATTTCCCTCATCATGGAGGGTGGCATGCAGTGCAAAATCTCTGCCAAATTACCAGTGTGGCTAATCCACTGTGGAAACACCTTGAGGAGAATACAAGGGAGCAGCTGAAGGTACATACAGTGGGCAAGGATTTCATACCCGATAGCCTGGTTTGTTGCAGGTTAGGTCTAAAGCACAAGATACCATGCTAGTGTACCAGCTTCAGGTTTAACTCCAGGCTAAACGTGACGTCTCTTCACTAAGCTCCAAATCCTGCTTCCCAGTACAGGTTTCTGCACGTCCAGTTTCGGGCCAGGTTCCAGCGCTGTTTTCATAGGGACGCTGGTGTTTCACGTGCGCCTTTCCTGTTTCTGTCTCAACACTTTTCCAACACGCTGCTCCACCAAACTTCCAGAGGTCGGAAGAGGTCTGAGGACTCTTCTGTTTACTCTTCTATATACAGCAACTTGGGTAAAATCTAAAGTACTTTCCCAGTGCTTTTCTGGGACCAATAAGCTTGTTTATGTTCAGTCTAGATTTGAGTTTGAGATTTTCCATTACCAAGCTTGTAATTACAATGTTAGAACTTGGTTTGGTATGTCTTGGGCTTCTTGGAAGACCTGCCAGAGCACTTCCTGTTTTGGTTGGTTGTGTGTTTTTTGGCCTTTGGCCAAACTCTGCATCAGCAGTCTGTCCAACCCGGACTGTTCATCCCCCTGAAACAATTCACCTGAATCAGTTCTCATAACAACCCGCAGCTCAGGAAGAGCAAACTGGCAGTGTAAGCATTCATCCTTTTAAAAAAAAAAATTCTCCTGCCATGCTCTCACCCCTCCTGCCAGAATGGAATGATGACGCACTCGAGTCTTGCTGTGATACACAGATGATTAAATTCTCACAGGCAGGCTTGTGAATGTGCTCAACCTCCACACTGATGGCCTGTAACATGAATCAAGTCAAACTTCTGCAAAACTACAAGCTGTATTCGGTTTTGGGATGAATGCTTGACCTTTTGCGGGGGGGTGGCAAAAGTCTCCAGCCCTTCAACTTGAGTGGCATTGTGGGACTGGGTGGGGAGGGGGTTGCTTGGAGTGTGCCTGAAATGTCAGAGGACACAAGTGTTGGCTTTCAAAACAAGCTGGCATTTCCATCAAGGACAGACTCTGTGTCTGAAAGGGAAGATGGAAAAAGCGAAGCCGGTCTTGACGTCTGGTTCTGGCCCTTCCTCCATCTGCCTCCTACCTATTGACCCAAATACAGAAGGGATCATTTTGTTTCTGTGGAATCAATAGAGAAACTCAAGGCTGTCTAGACTACGTGTCACTCTGTTTAGGGGAAGCATGAGTAGATTTTGTTAGCAGTACATACTTTTGCTTTCTGTTTGTAACTGCTCTAG
Source organism: Etroplus canarensis (assembly GCA_015106775.1). NCBI lineage: Eukaryota > Metazoa > Chordata > Actinopteri > Cichliformes > Cichlidae > Etroplus > Etroplus canarensis. The sequence continues at coordinate 7,944 of VUQH01040564.1, forward strand.
TTCAGTAGTTTCAAATACTAAGTCAGGAACTTCAAAAAATGTACACATTTACGAGTTAAAAAGTCTCATTGGTGTTGGCAAACATCAGAAAAGATCAGCATGATGTCTTGGAGCACAAGGTGAACAGTACCACAATTGGTATCAAAAACTGCAATTGCTCTAATGGCCACTTGGGGCTGGCTCAAAGTGAGTCAGATCACATAGACTCAAATGTTAAAACACCAAACTCTATGGATAATGTTCCCCTTCATAAAAGCTGCTTCATGGTTGAATAATTGTCATTATCTAGTAATCTACCTCAAATCCTCACCTCTGCCATTTGTAGTCCCTGAACTGGCCCTGTGGAGTTTATGGTTCTGAAATCCGAGTAATTTGTGCATCAGTTTTGGTGAGTGAAGTTCTAGCATTAGTCAGTTACTAAGAACCAATTCGCAAATGTGTGCCTGTGTGGTGCACCCATGTAGTGCATGGATGCAGCTTGCAGGTGTTGCTGACATGTTGGCGCACTGCGATTTCATCCATAAATGGTCCATTTTGGCTTCAAAACAGCAATACTAAGCATATCAACGTGCTAATGATGCTTCAGACTGCGGCTTCTAAAGCTAGTGGATGAAGTCGCAGTACCTCCGTCCATCTTTTATGTACATCTACGGCTGCAGTGCAGAGGTGGTAATTTTACAAACTCGTGCACAAACTTGTTGGCTAGTCTGTATGACACTGCAAGCTACAAGACTTGTTAGATAAGCCATTAAAAATGATACAAAAGGCATCGACAGCACAAATACAGAGAGCTCAAGTTCACTGTGACAGTGCAGACCATGATTTGCTGAAGATTGGCAAATTTTTTTGTACCAGATTGTAAATGTGCTAAATGGTAAGTTGCACATACGGGCACTGTCACATCATGACGATTTAACAAGCTTGTGCCAACTATTCCAAATTCCTCAATCCTCAAAATTTTCCAGCAGCCTCGCTGTACTACGACATATACCAGCATACTTCAGCATGCTCAACTAGTACAAAACTTAGCTAGAACTTAACTGACATAAGCCATTTGCAGTTTTTTTTTTTTTCCCTACGTCTGCATACGCTGGTTAAATCGTCATGGTGTGACAGGGGCTTAACATTAGTGTACAGGCGGTTGACTCACTTTTGTAGCCAGCCTCAAGTGGCCACTAGAAGAACTGCAGTTATTAGCATTCTAGTGGCTTGGTTGCCCACAATTGTTTATGGCTGTAGCTTGAAAACAAGCCTAGTTACCATTAGTAGATAACTCAGTTGTCCACCTCCTGGTCTGTACACAATAACTTCTGCCTCCAAAAACAGTGTGGCAGTGCTACAGTCCAAAACCAGTGGGTAAGGCACAGTTGCTATCACTGTCTTTTAGACAGTATGATTTAAAATGAAGACCAACCTCCAGGTATAGGTCACTAAAATTATAAAGGGTTTTCCCTGCTAATGCTGTAGTTCATGTTGCTGCTGCATGGTTAAGAATAAATGATCACACAAGCAAAGGGTTTGTGCAGGCAGTGCTGCTGCAACATGAACGGGCATAATGAGCTGAGTTTTCCATTGCTCACTCTGTTGGCTTGCAGTGCTCCGCATCAAGTCGTCCAGGTTACCTGTCTAGTCTGCAGGGAAACATTGGCACACCTCTTCCTCCTTACAAAATAACAGAGATGCACGTGACTCCTCTATGGCGCATGACTTGGGGGTGTATGTGTGTATATTTAGTATATATTTAATATGTGTGTATCATTAAAGAAAGGGCAGTCCACCTGATGGATATTTCGGAGGAGAATGTGTAAACATGTCAGGTTTTAGTAGCAGTAACCTGAGCCAGGCTGTGGAGGATTTTTGCACATCTAAAGGACAAAGTTTGACATATTGAGGCTCTCAAGCTCCTCATGTCCCAGCCACACTCTGGCAGCATCTGCCGTCTGCCGCCGTGTCTAGTTCAAGATGTATGACTGTAACTTGAAACGCGGACGATGCGTGTTCCCAAAAGCCGTGAAGGCTATTTGCAGAGGTGTTTACAGATCATGTGCTTATGATACATTCTCTCCTCCGCATGCACGACCCATCAGTGACTCTTTGAAGTGGTAATAAATCCTCAACTTTAATTCAGTGGCAGGCTTATAAACAGACAGCCTTTGGAGGAGAGTCAATGGACTGATGCATGCAATAGTTTGTAGCTGGTTCACATCACATGATTGACTTTTTTTAAATGTATTTTTTGTTTCAATTTACTTTGCGTTGTCACAGGTTTGAAGGAATGCAGAACTCTATATATAACCAAGCAGATCAGAGTCTCAGGTTAAAGGTCAGTGTTAGTCAGGGTGCTTCTGAATAGAAAGTTTGACGCAAACAAGCACAAAGGTACTTGTAGACCTGGAGGACTTTGTCCACTTTGTCCCAGATTATGGTTGATTATGTTTGGAGAGGGAATGAGCAGGGGTGTTAAAACTTCAGTTAAATTATTTTGGTTTGGCACGCCTTTCAGTTCAGTGTTTGCTTTGCCACACAACGGCAGCAGTTGATGGAGATCTCACATGGCACTATGGAAGTAAACGGCAAAAAAAAGCAGCAGTCTGTAGGCATTTAATACTCGTGCAGCAACAGCTTTTCTTATGTTTGCAAAAACATTTAAACTAAAGGTAAGCTACGCTCAAGTGAGTTGAAATAACTGAAGGCTCCAAAGAAGACAGTCCGCTTCAATTCTTCATCTGTTTAGTCAGATATCCCAGAAGTTGGTGAAATTCCTGTGTTAGAGCACTTAAAAATGAAGTTTAACAAAAACATAATAGTTTCAATAAGCAGAATCCCATGTAGTGCAATTAAAAATTGATTCTGGCGTAACAAAATGATCTGAAATTTAAAATGAATACAATAAGATGTCTAAATATTTAAATAAATATCAAGTGAAATTTTTATTCAACAAAGCAAAATCAAACAATAAAAAAATACTTGTTATATGTGGTTTAAAAACAGGATGGTAAATATCAAACGACGTTAAAGTGGCTCAGTGTAAGAGTCAGAAATAAGGTAGAAGTAAGATGGATGTTTCTGCATTTCACTTCTTGGGCCGTTTGCATTTATAGTAACAACAGTTCAGCTTCCACTCTATTTCATTTAATATTTCCCCACGAAGCTGTTTCTGAGAGTAAGAATAGAAAAAGCAAACTGTAGGTGATGGCAATAACCTCATGACCTCTCTTGGCTGAAAACTGAACCTTTTTCATTTTATTTATCTTGAGCAGTTTTTATTTTACTAATCAATGCCAACAGTTGAGTATATTTTGGAGATTACAGCTGATTTAAAACTGAGATAAGATCAGTGCTCAGTATAGCAGATAACCCAAAGCCAAGGTATCAGAAGTGGGGCTGAAATTTTGGCTTGGTGCCAATAATTTTCACATTGGGTGTGTCATTCAAGATGAACAGCAGATTTCCTCATTTGGGTAAAATAAAGACAAATGTCAGTTTACCACGGTCAGTGGAAGGCACAAAAATGAAACTTAGAGGTTTTTTGTAAGTAAATCTACAAATGGAGATGCTCTCAATTTTCCATACGTTTCACTCCTATTTAGTAGGGCTGTCATCACACCAGGAATAGCAGTGCATTTTATTGAAAAACTGATCATTTTGACTTGATCACGCACTGCTGAAAATGGTGTGGTTGAGTATTGTTCCCAGATCACAAAAACAGATACGTAAACGGTACTCTCACATTAAATCATAATCATTGAACGCATTCCTACAGGTGCTTTGTATTTAGTTACGTGAATGCGCTTAATTAAGTTAAAATAAGGTGTGTTTGTGTGATAACACGCAGAGGTTTACATCAGCAATGTATCAGGGATTAGTCATGACTGTTTGGGTTTCGCTTTCTGTCAAAGTTAGAGAAGCCCTGCGGCGTTTCTCGTAAACACAAGAAAACAGTCTCATAAAACTCTGCAGAATTTTTATTGTATAAGCAGAATGTTTCAGTTGGAAACAGCCATTTTCTTATAAAATAAATCATTTAATTTTTATTCTCTGGTTCTCAGATGATTTCCTGCTTTGGCCAGACAGACACATTTAAATAACAGTTTTTCCCCATTACTTTTATTTTTATACACTCAATGATTGGCCAGCATCAATGATTCCCATTCAATTTAGCTTGGCAGGTTTGTAGCTGGAGTCTTAGTGAGTCAGCTCTCCATGTGTACAGTCTAATTAAATTCAATTCTCCTAGGGATTTACAATGTCAATGTTTGGAAATTTCTGAAGTGCTTTAACATTAATTTTTGAAGAAAATAAATAGGATTAATGAGATAAAATGAGTGAATCTCTGAATCTGTTTCTTTTTTGCAGTTCCTGGTTAGAGGGCTCTCTGATGCCCTGCTCCATCCCTCAGGCTCCAGGGCCTCTGTGGTGCTCCTGATGCCCCTCACCCACAACTGAAGATCCCGGGTGGGCGAGGGACGGTCAGGGATCACTCTCTCGGCGTGTTGCTGCACAAGGTGACGGTCTTCAGCATCACACACAGAGCTACATTCCAGTTTTGTAAATCATCCTCCCCATGCGTGGCCACACCTTTAACCACATAGGATCTGAACCCACAATGCAAGAGTGCTGCCATAATACAGTGGAAATAGGCGTTGGCATGCAAATATCAAGCTCACAATGCTGTCGTGATTAAGAGCAAGAGTCCTGGGGTTTTTAGTAATGATTTAAATTTAATCAAGGCTGTGTGGTTTTAAAGGCTAAAAGTGAGGAACAAAAAGGTCAGCATGTATTTCTCTAATTCACTATAAGCATTTTGGACAATTGTGTTAAGTGCTTCTCCCCCGGGACACTTCTGACTCGGTGTAGCAAACAAACACAGGAGCACCTTCCTAATGAGTTGTACCCTCATTCTGCAAAGTTGCTTTATTTAAAGCTAAAAAAAATCCTTTAATCTTCTCGTCATCTGCACCTGCAGTGGATTTAATGCATGAATTTTTCGGTCACCTCATTTCCCCAGACCTTGCTCAGACGTTATTTTAGTTAGGTGGTCAACCTTTTGTTTTCTGTCTAACGGGACATTTGTGCTTTATAGATTTCTTTTTATCTAATAACTTCTGGGAGCGCGTTGTACATACAAACACACACAATGAAAAGGAGACAACAATGTGTGCGCGTGTCAAGTTGTACACCAGACATGTGACTGACTGTCCTGGGAGGATTAGAGATTTGGGATCAGGCAGATCAGTCACAACTGTCATTAACATCCCCTCATCTGTCCTCTGCAAGCATGCAGCCCTTTCTAATGTTACCGGTCCGGCAACTCTGAACACAAGATGTCGAACACGTTCACATTTCTACTTAGATCACAACATGGAAGTCATGCATGTCCAATCAGGGTGGTGGCACTGCTCAGTTGACTGTGGTAAATGGCACCTATAAAAACAGGAACCAGAGCTTTACATTTAAAAGGGTAGCTGTCACAGTGTGCAGACCTTTACTGGTTGGTCATAACACTTGTGTCAATGCATGAGAAGTCTAAATACCACTAACTTGTTTATAAAGAAGCTTGAACTGGGTTGGTAGACCACACAACTGTCTGCTGCTAGCATGATAGTCTTCTGCTTCTTTAACCACTTCCTTTTTTCCATTTTTCATTTCAGCACTGTGCTCAAACATGTTATCTTTTCACTATTTGATAGTGCCCAGTGACACAGTGCACTGTTTAAATGCTTCGGCATCTCAAGGCGACTGCACAGGAAAACATTTAGGCAACACATGAAAACAAATCCAAAAACAAATGTGAGCGTGCTCACAATTAAACAAAATACAAGCAAAGGTAGTTTGATTTTAAAAATGAAAACAAAGGTGTAAAATGTGCTGCCATTTAATCAGTTTACTTTTCTTGTGGAATTTGTACGTGTGTTACAAACCCACCTGGCTACGCGAGGTCACCCTCTCAATGACACCACAACTACTGTTTTTTTACCGTGTCCAGCCAAAGGACCAGTTCTCTAAATACAGCCACAAGAATTGCTACTCATACAGTACTAGTCATAACTGAATCAAACCTGCACACGTGATCCTTCACCCAAACTGTGCAGGATCATGAGCCAGATGATGGAGCCAGATGCACTGATTTGTCACTGAAATGGTAGTAAAGATTCTCAGATTAGAGGGAGAAAACTTTGAGCAAAACTTATTGTTTTTAAAAAGGCTGCAGTAAGCCTGGGGCAACATGTGCATTGCTGTAAATGATTACGGGGCTGTGACATCAGTTACCAACCACTAACTAATGCAGTGACTTGAACCTAAGCCGGACTTGCTGCCATCAAGAAGCCTTTGTCTAACCTTCAGTCTGTTCATGACTTTGCATAGTTTAGCTGGTTAAGTTTGCACTTATTTTTCAAAATGTTCTTTGTAAAGTAGCATCTAATCTCATTGCAGCGCAGAATGTCTTACTGCACCTTCTAGCTGTACTAGCATGTGTTAAACGTCCAGGCATCTGTAACTACAAAGGGGGAGAGCATATCATAGGACAAATGATAAATCTGAAGTTTACACAATGTAAAGACTGTTTGACTATTCAGAAATCGTTGCCTGGACCAAACTGTTATTTCTTTCTGTGAAGCGGCAAAACAGAACCCAACAGTTCTTGTACACGTTTCCCTCTAGAAAAACTTGATAGCTAGTAACTTCAAACTCAATAGACTTATGTCATGTTACCCACAAGGCAACTAAACAAAAAGGCTCATCTGGCAGCACATGACATTTACTAACCTAGTGTTAATGTTATGTTATTTTTAAATCTGCTAATTTCAAGAGAAAACAGAAGGATTTTTGCAGCTAAAGGCCTTTGGCTTCATGATTTGTAATCATATTAAAGTATAGCCTATATAAAACGTGTAATTTTTGTTTTTTAGCTATTTTGGCTTTAAGTCTAGGGAGTAACTTTCTCCTAATTGTCTTTATGATGCATTTTAAAAAAATCTCAAACCATATTTAAAATGAGAACTGTTGCCAGAATTCTTACTCAAAGGTTATTTGTCCAACAAAGTGGAGGAAAAATAAAAACTGCTTTCCGTTTCTATCAGTACTTCCCAACCACATCATCTACAATCAATACAGCAATAACCCCTCAAAACTAATTTTTGAGGGTAAAGTTGCAGCCTGATTCTGCTGAAAACTCAGTTTGTTTACATGTATATTAGTATCCTTGTTTGAGTGCATTTCATGCTAAGGTTTTACACTTAGCATTTCATTCTGGTTTCAAGGAAACCTGGATTAGGACTTGTTCTAAATCTGTTGCCATCCTGTTTTTCCTCCCTGTGTGAACCCAGGATGGCAAGTTGACTGTGATGCAGGCCTCTCCAACAGGTGGGGGCCCCTCTCTTCTCCGATTCCACTACCAGCTGAGTGAGCGCCGCTCAGCTTCCTGGGATACGGCTCTATCAGAAGACAGCCTCTTCCTGGAGATTCCAGCTGGGCCACTGGCGGAGGGCAGCAAGGAAGGGTAGGTTGAGCAGAGTGATTCCTTAAAATACCAAAAATTCCCCTGTATTAAGAGACTGCATCTGCACCCTTCAGTTTATAGCTTGTCTTTTTTACAAAGAAGCTCCTTGTTTCCTTATCCGTACCCATTTTGTTTACTGCCTCTGCGAATGCTAAACTTGGTTGTTTTTTTTTTTGTCAGTTCAGTAATACGGAGACTTCCACATTGTAGCTACCAGCTGCTGATGCGGAAAATGTTGCACTCATGTTTCATCATTTTAAGCTCCTCAAGAAGCTGCCTCTCTACAGCTCCCTCCGAGGTGCATTTAGGGGATTGGGCTGCTCCCTCTGCACCCTCTGTGCCTATTAAAGGGAACAGTTTTCGATACATTATTTAGTCGCTTCCATTTTGCGGTTTAACTTCAGTGAAATTTAACACTTCCTCCTCCAGTGTCTCACTTTAAAATTCTTTCAGAATCATCTTTCCATCAGCCAGTGCAGCTTTAGTAACCTCCACTCTACATCAAGTAGAGTAGGATCGATGGAAATTAAATGATGGCTTTAGTTGGTTTGGGTTAAAATGCCACTGCGTTTCTTTGGTTGCAGGAGTCGTATCTCCACTGACGATACACTTCCTATTGAAACCTGTGGGTTTTCAAAGTCATTTGGAATGACACAAAACAGGACTATTTGTCTGCATGAGTGCAAACAATTGAAATAACGAGCCTGGGCTTCTCCTGGGCTTCTCCTGGAGGTTTTTGGTAGGAAACACTCCTTGAATCAGACATTTCTTATGTTAGTCCATTTTTAGAAATGTTGACATACTCTGTCGAGCCTACTAGAGCAGTTGCATTCATGGGGTATAAATTGTTTATGAGAAACTGTTTATCATGCTGCTTCAAAGCTGCCACAAATTAAAGACTCTGCTAATAAGTTTCTGTTTTATTGGCTGGCTTTGTGTTTGGCTGTAATCGATGCCAGGACAGAGTAACCTTGCCTGCTGCAGGCTCCCTGCCAGTCCAAAGAACATCCAGCTTTGCAGCTGCCACTGCATTATTATGTAAAGTTGCAGCGCTTATATAAAAAGGGGGGGGGGGGAAATACTTTGTGCGTCATCGCCACTCCCCTCTCCCCCCCCTTCCCTCGCTCAGTGGATGACTCTCTGTATCTCTGTGTGTTCATGTCATCCCCAGGCTGACTGCTCTGCTTGAGTTTGCAGAAGAGAAGCTCAAAGTCAACTACGTCTTCCTGTGGTTCCAGAAGAGCAGAGAGGATCGATGTAAGAGCTCCTGTTATTTTAGAATACTGTTCCCTTTTTTCTGAGGCAGGGTTTGCTTCTGCCAACAGTTTTATATTGATGCAAAGTCCTTAACTGGGTACAGTCAATAGTAAGGATTTTTTTTTTTACATAATATTTGTACTGTGCAGGAATAACTAGTTCTGAAGCCTCCAAAACAAACATTATGTTTTGTCTGTTTACTGAGCGGAACTGATGCATAGATTAGCCCAAAGACATTAGCTCAAATTTGTTTCATCTTTGGAAGCAGAGGGAAAACTGCTCGCCCTTCTCTGCTCCTTACTTCCTTATGTCATGCCATTAAATTGGTCTTATTCTCATTTTAATCATGAGTTATTCTATAGAAAATTGGTCAGACCTGAGAAAAGCTCCTCCCTGCCCCCCTCAAACAGATGATTTTTATTGGACAATAATTTTAGTGTATATATGTCATGCAAGCCTGCCTTTCATATGATACATTTTTCTGAGTCGCAAGCCTTCAAAGTACACATGGAGCAGTTGAAATTTTGTGGCTTATTGACTAATCTGAATATTCTGATTCAAAAGGAATCACAGCTAGATGAGCCTAGTTTCATAAAAATAATTTGTTCAGAGCAGCCACCTGTCGCACATGGTGATACAACCCTTCAGAGTTTACCCAAAATACTCTTTGAAGTGCTCTTCAGTGGATTATCAGAAAATGGATAAAACATCCAGGATACCAATGGTTTTTAGTCTACAGCAGCGGCTCTCAAACTTCCCCTCTACCTCAGAAGCAGTAAGACCATAGTAAAAGAAATTGGTGCATGTAATCATCACACTAGCATTGCAAATGGCCCCCCCCCCCCAAAAAAAAACCCCACAATTATATTGACTTTAGTTTCACTTAACATTTTTCATCTGGTTGTCTGCTCCCTGCCTGCAGCAGCCCCATGCATCCAGTCTAAGAACCACTGGTCCACAGTCATGTGACAAAGTTTTCACAGGACTCATGCTGTCCTTGAAAATAAGTACACCCTTGCTTCTTCTATACTGATTATGAGGGTAGATGACAGCCAACAGCAGTGCGACCACCTCTACAGGTTTTGCTGGTCTGGAGCATTCAGGTGTTAACACAGCACTGGAATCTTCCAAGAAGGAACATAGCCACAAATTTCACCCCAAGGTCACACAGTGCATTGCTTAAACTGCAAAAAACATAATCTCAGATGCTACAGGCCCAAATGTTACAGTTCATGAAATTGCAGTTGGAGAGATTGAACAAGTGTGACTCGTTTGGAAGAGTTGCCAGATAAAAGCTTCCTGTCTCTTAAGGGAACATGGAGGCACAGCTTAGGGTTGTAATGTCACATCTGAGAAAAACCGCGAGACAGCTGTCTTTGAACAGGCAGATGTGGCCATAAAGCACACAGCCACACTTGGTAAAAAACCAAACCTAGCATATCAGCACGAACGTCTTATACTGTCAAGCACAGTGGTGGAGGGGTGATGATTTGGGCTTGTTTTGCAGTACATCTTGCAGCCATGAGCTCCTTTGTGTACAGTATGTCTAGAGCTAAAGTTTGGCTGAAACTGGATCATGCAACAGGACAATGATCCCAAGCACTGCAGCAAATGCAAAACTGACTGTCTGGAAAAGGAAAGAACCAAAGTGTTGCAGTAGCCCAAAGACCAGGCCGAAACCCAACTGAAATGCTGTGGCAGGACCTTAGGCGAGCTGTGCAAACTCCAATGAAGTGACTGACTAAAAGTTGTTGCTGCTACAGTTGGTTCTACAAGCTGCTGAATCATGGAGTTTTTAACGGCTGCAGAGTCTCGTGAAAATTTTCTTTCACATGACCATATGTCAGACAATAAATTAGTGCAGTTTTACTGTTGAACCTTTGATATATGCCATGATGCTGATGCTCAGCTAGTTATTGAAAAAACAAAGGAAAATGAGATTTTGGTTTTAGTTTGACCCTTCAGTGGGTGTATAATTGAGTTGGTTTTTAGTCCTGTAAATTTCATGTGGCTATCTGGTGCACCTACGAACTTGCAAGGGCTCAAATGGAAGAACACGTATTGAATCCACAAACTTCAACCCACACTAATGTACTTCAAGGGTCTGTAATTGAGAAAATATTCTTATCAGGGTAAAATTCTGTATGGCTTCATGAAATGTGCTCATTGTGGAAAGAGTCTGCTGGTTCTGAGGGGTTTAGGTGGGAATGACCATCATGGAAAGAAAGCTAAGATGAAACTCTTTAGTATTGCAAATGACAAAGTGGGATTCTCATTTCATGCTAAACTTGGCACAAATAAAACCGCTTTCAGTACAGATTCAGGCTAACACAAATGCAACAAAATGTTGAGGTGCATTCACACCAAATGCAAAGCTACGTTTTCATGCCGTGCAGTTCAATACCACCGATCAGAAGTGGACATCAAGCTTATTGATGTCTGTCTAGGTCAGCTGCAGGTGTATAGGTCAGCTGATTTTATAGAGACAAGAGTCTCCAAAGGTTTCCTTGATTTTTAGCTGTCTGTAGCCGTCCTCCTCCCATTGGCTGTTGGGGCAAATATTTGTCTATTTCAAACACTCAGACAGTTTGGCTGTATTTGGTGTGAGCACACCACAACCGTTAATCTCAGTAGGACCACTGAGCTCACTCTGTCATTTCCTCTCCAGTGCCCATCATCAGGACGTTCCACTACATGGGCTTCGAGATGGTGAAGCCGGGTAACCCCATGGTACCAGCCCGGCCTGATTTGGCCTTCATGGTTTACTCTCTGGAGAACAACAGCAGCAGCTCAGACGAGGAGTGATCATCTCCCTGACGCCTCCCTCTCCCACCCTCACCCTCCTGTCCCCTGATTTTATTTCCCCCCTCGAGCAGTCAAACCTGCCTCGACTTGCCCTCCGACACGAACCTCTCCTCTCCCTCCTTCACTGACTACGAGGTGTCACCCTTTTTTCTTAGACTTGTGGTTTAAGTGGGTGTCTGGGAGCAGTAGGATCACTGCCGCTTCGCCCCTCCTTCCCTTCCCTGAAGATAACTGCTGTGTGGAGAAGGGGCGTGGCTTGAACTAAGTCATCACACACAAACTGGGGATTTTTTTTCTCTTCTGTTTCTCTTGCTTCCTCTTTTGGCCACATGGTTTGTGCTCCTGTGAACAAGAAACAACTGCGGGACATCCAGGAAAAGGTGGTGTTTTACATTAAAATTCAGCATATCTCTCCTAAAAGGTTTTATCTTTAAGAAAGGAGACTTTGGTGTGTCTTTGTGTGCTGTATACCTTTCAAACTGTGTCGGTAAAGGGTTAAAAATGGCAAGTCTGAGGTGTGGTATGATTTTACTTTATAATATAGATGGTGATATGTTACGTTTAACATTAATACACATGTAAGCTTTTCTTTACTCTTCTTCGAATGTGTCAATGCATCATTCCAGCACATGTCACTCGCTTTGTTTTTTTTCTTGCCCAAAGTGGTTACGCCTCAAGCATTAATAACACCCTGTTCGTATCTCCAGTGTCAAAGCTAAGAAGCGGGCGAGCGTGTTGAATGTCAGCAGCGCCTCCTCCTCCTCCTCCGATTCGCTAATCATGTCAGTGAGTTACTGAGGAACTTTGAAAGGAACACAAGCATTCGTTTGTGTTTAAAGAGAAGCTGTTGGTGTAAGGCGGTCGAGCCTAAAGCAAGGAGCTCCACTGAACACGCGCGGTTTCTCAAGTAATTGCAAAGAAGTTGAAGCAACCTATTTTTCATAGAGCGACATTTTATATTAACACAAAAAGCAGAACAAACTGATGCAGAATTTCAGCCATTTTTGATTTGCAAATCTCACTATTTGAGGACGGATTATCGGCTTTGTGATTCAAATGTATGTAAGATAACACGAGGCTTAAACTGACGCTAGCGGTGCCTCATTCAGCCCTGCAGATTCATCAGCTCTGGTTAAAATCTTGAAACTGGGCTTTTAGTGCCTACAGAGGGGAGTGCAAATGCTTTTTACTATTAAGTCTTATTGAAGGAATGTGTCCATTTTTCGCCCCAGAGTCAGGCTCATTGTGTGAGGAAATTAGCTCGTTGTTGGGGTACCAACAGGAGTTCTTCAGGTGACTTTTCATATATGCAAGCAGAGTTAAATGCAGGCTTTTTTAAAAAAAAACAAAAAAAAAAACTTGGTTTTTAGTACTTGGAGTAAAACGCCAAAGAATCTGTCTGCAGTCCATTTAAGTCATCTCGCTTTAAACAAAATCCAGCTAATCTAAACCTAGCTTGTTATGTAAAGAAATATTAACCTACATTCCCCATGCCAGCCATACTTTCTGTAACATGACCGTCTGTCCAGTGTCTGGGTTAAGATGGGGTGGGGCCTTTTTTTTTTTTTCTTCTCTTGTGTTCACATCATACCAGTCTTCATTGCTACTGATTGAGCCCTGACTATAAGCTGTTAGGAAATGTCTATATGAAGTTTTTCAGAGGTATATTTTTATGTATTTCTCTATGGTGATAGTTTTAGGGTTTTACTTTTTTGTTCTTGGTGACTAGTTGGCAACCAGACAATGACAATCCACACTTGTGTATTTCATGTATTTTTGTCTTGGAGAAGGGGAATCAATAAAAGGTTAACTAAAACGCATCTTCTGTTTTCTTATCCTCAGAGGATCACAGATTTGGCTTCTGTAACCACAAAATTTTCTTTTTTTTTCTTCTCCGTTTAAACCAGCTGATTGAATGCCCTTTGTAAAGGTTTGAACAGTAGGTGGGTGGGGCTTGTGTGCTCACAGCCGCAGCCCTGTACAAGATGACCATATTAGGGAGATCCGCTCTCATTGACATCATCCAGAACCAAAAGTAGAGAAACTATCTGAAACAGCCTTTAGCTCACAGGGACTACATGCATACAAATTTTGGTCATGTTTAATAAGCAGCTGCCTCTGTAACAGTATATTAATATGGCAGAAAATAAAAGCATAGGTTTCCTTTAAGAAGCAAGAAGAGCTTTTCAAACTATGAAGCCACAGTGAACTCCAGCACAGCCACAGAAGGACGACGTAACACTGAAGCAGTGCAGCAATGACGCTGACTTGAGGAAATGAGTTTGTTTATCAACTGTGGGCACTAATCTCCAACCTGCTCAGGTCGCTGCTGACTTGTCACCAAAGATGGCAGCCAGCTCCCAAGTCAGTTGATCAGACCTATTTTAAGTGACCGGGCCATAACGGCTGTGCTGCAGCAGCAACCTGTATAGCTGTTGTCTTCCAAAAAAGGAAAGCCATCCAGTCTGTTTAAATACAACCCACCGCATCTTGGAGTGGAAAACATTTCTGAAAATACAACATTCTGATTTGCCAAAAGGATCAGTAGAACCAAACGCTCAGGCTTCAGTTTCCTCGACTTTTGGCTCTTTATGACATCAAAGATGCAGATCTCAACCACGCGGCCGGCTGTTCAACGCTACAAGGGAGGGGGGAGGGGTTCTAAACTCTTACACCAAGGTTCAAGGCTCATTTTAAACTGAATCATGCTGAGCTACTCAAGAGTCTAAGAATAATGCGACTTTAAAACCTTCTTGTCTGTACTTTGTGTTGGATTTTTGCATGTTAAAACTAAGATGGTAAACATCAAAGTGGACCTTATGCTGTAATGTATATTCCATCATAGTTATGCTGTTACCGTGGAAGATGTTTATATTAAACATGGTCAGCTTATGTTCAAGCAAACTTTATAAGCCAAAAACTCAGGCTTCAGGCTACCTGCACATTCTGTTTCAGGCAGGTTTTATTTCTATTTCTTGGCCCCATATTGTTTAAAAGAAAACAGTTATTCCTAATATGATCATCAGGTGCTGGCTCTTCACCCACTCTTCCTTCTGCTTGCTGATCAGAAGGAGGTTGACTTAAGACAAGGAAAGGCAACCAAAACTGCTTGTTTCAGACAACGGATGAGCTGAGAGGCTGCGACAAGGCCCAGAATAAGGTGATTCAGGATTATTTTGAACTGTGAATCATACAGTCTACGAATATGGAACTAGAAATGAGCATATATTTTTATTTTTTTGCTGTTAATTCATTCTCAAAGAGAGAACATCACCTCAGAAACTACAAATGGACTTCAGCGCTCTGAGGTAGTCTGGGAAAGTCCCTCTGGGTGTTTTTATTTAGGTGCTAGAAAAACTTGTCAACTACAAAAAAAAAAGTGTCTGAGCTCCTCTAAGATGATTTCCTCTCTTTCTGAAGAGCACCACTGCTGCCTGAGGCACCATTTAAGTGTTCCTGCTCTTCCACCTTCACCAGCAGCACTCGTGTCAAAATCTGAGGCTGTGCCACTAATCCCCTGGACTAAAAGTCAAGGGGCAGACTGTCCCCTCCTGGCCTTAATCTTATGTTGACTTTACGTAAACTCGCCTCAGATGGAGGCTGACAAGCAGTTACAGCATCAGCTGCACTCTCAGCACAGCGTTTCTCAGAAACTGCCTATGTAGGCTACATCCTCCCATCTCACTTTCCAGCCTTGGGTTAGCGAGTTAAAACCAGCCAGTGAACAGCTAATCCCCTCAGAAGACGTTTAAACTGATGCAGATCGGATGTTCTAACGAAAATCTATTTTTCTGCACATCTACTCTCGCCATGTGCTGCAGACAAAAATACTTTCACTTGCATTATGCGAGCTTCTTCTGCAGATAGTCCCCCTCTTGTCACATTTTTCTTGAGCTCTTCAGGGGACTTTCCATTTAATTTTGAGCTCAAAAGCTGAGATTCAAAGTTCACTGCTGACCTTTAAAGAGAGCGTATTAGATAACTATTCAGGAACGTCCACATGATCAAGAAACCATAGTTATAATGGATCTTTCATGCTCATTTCAAGCTCCATATTTATATTCTAATACTCTAATAGGGTGGCTTTGCATGATTCATAGATCAGCCCAAGACTGCAAGAATGCCTCCCAGGCTGAAAATTCCCTCCACTCCATTAATGTTTCTGAATCCCTGGGTCCTGAAGAATATCTGGAGCCAGATTAGTTGGTTAAATTTTTTAGAGAAAAATCAGATCACGTCTCCCAGTTTTTTTCTCAGTTTCAATCTGATATGTATTTGTAAAGCTAAGACGTAAAGTGTCCAACTTTGCCCCATTTTCCAACAGTTAAAAAGCTCTAAAGACCCCTAGATCTGGATTGAATTGACACCAAAAGTGAACAAGTTAGAACACATTTGTCTTTTTCAAGTAATAGACCCAAACTGAACCAACGAATCACAGAGACAATGATCCTTATTTGGGTGCAGCTCCCCATCTACAGTCTGTAACAAGCTATTTTAGCTCCTATCACTTTAGGGCTTTAAGCCAGCTTTCTTCTAAGTGGCTGCTCCTTGCAAATACAAGGTTTGGGCACCAGGTGGGTGGAGCTTCTGCACTCACAGAGCTGTGTGCTTTAGATGTCCATTTTCGAGCTGTCTCCTCATATTGGTGTAATACAGAGCTAAGAGTAGAAAAAATGTCTTAAACAGAGCATTCTGAGCAATCTGACCCTGAGCTTTAGGCTCACAGATATTACTTGTATCACTTACTGATTAATATGAGCATCCACTACTGTAACACTACATATACTGTGCAAAAATCTTGAGCCACCCCTTTCTATTCCTTTATATTTTGCAAGAAAAACTGGAAATTGGTCTCGTCTCGTCGTCTACCGCTTTTCCAGGGGTCCGGGTCGTGGGGGCAGCAGTTCGAGCAGAGAAGCCCAGACTTTCCTCTCCCCAGCTACCTCCTCCAGCTCTTCAGGGGGGACACCCAGGCACTCCCAGGCCAGCTGGGAGACATAGTCTCTCCAGCGTGTCCTGGGTCTTCCCCAGGGTCTCCTCCCAGAGGGACGTGCCTGAAACGCCTCCAGTGAGAGGTGTCCAGGAGGCATCCTGATCAGATGCCCGAACCACCTCAACTGGCTCCTTTAGATGTGGAGGAGCAGCGGCTCTACTCTGAGCCTCTCCCGGATGACTGAGTTCCTCACCCTGTCTCTAAGCGTGAGTCCAGCAACCCTGCGGAGAAAGCTCATTTCAGCTGCTTGTATTCGCAATCTCATTCTTTCAGTCATGGTCCCAAAGTTCATGGCCGTAGATGAGGGTAGGAACGTAGATAGACCGGTAAATCGAAAGATTTGCCTTGGAGCTCATCTCCTTCTTCACCACGACAGATCAGTACAACGTCCGCATCACTGCAGATGCTGCCCCGATCCGTCTGTCAATCTCCAGCTCCATCCTCCCCTCACTCATGAATAAGACCCCAAGACACTTAAACTCCTCCACTTGGGGCAGGACCTTGTCTCCAACACGGAGAGGGTAATCCACCCTTTTTCGGCAGAGTACCATAGACTCAGACTTGGAGGTGCTGATCCTCATCCCGGCTGCCGCACACTCAGTAACAAACTGCCCCAGCAAGGCCTGTAGGTTATTGCTCGATGAAGTCATCAGAACCACATC
>VUQH01040565.1:12741-42053 GCA_015106775.1 Etroplus canarensis
TTAGATGTGTACAGAGTGCCAGAAAGTTGGAGTTAGTGTATATTTGGCAAACTGCAATGGTAAGGCCTATGTGTCCAAAATATTTTGTTCCAAAGTGTTTTCTCTGTTATATGTTGTGTACACTTTTATGTAAAAGCATGAATAATTTCTAATAATTTCTCTACTGCTACTTCTGTGTGCTTAGACAGTGTCTTAAAGATCCTAACAGCAAGTGGCCTTATGAACTACATGAACCCTCAACATATCTTCGTCACTGTCCATGACGCTGTGGTGTATATTCAGCAACAGAAGGTAGACATCTGAATATTTCACAAATAGATAAAACTTTTATTTTTGACAATAAAAACAATGATGATACCTCTGTGATCTGTTGTAGGAAAAACCCTCAGAGAACACCACAACTGTGTGGGTATGAGCCAGGAGGACAGTGATGAATCATGGTCCCTTCAAACAAGTATCTACTGCTAAAATGGCAGAGGCCACTTGGACTTCTGTTTTAATAGCCAAGAATGTACTGTGTGCCAGTGCTTCAAAGGTGCATTAGCCTGTTGTAGCATTGAGTCTTTATGATTGCTCTTTACAAGATAGTGTTGGCATTTTTTTCAAAATGTTGGACTAACTCCTGACAACTTAGATCAAAACCAATCAAGCTGAAGGAATTACTCTGCAACCCCCAAACCCTGTCAAGAAAATAGCACAAGAAAATACATTATATTCAGTATAAACAATCACACACAATATGAGTAATTATGACAACAATACCATTCAAGACAGATATCAATTTTTTGTTTGTTTGTTTTGTATATGTGGTTTTTTGCGTGGTAGTATTTATTTTTTGTTTGTTGTTTTCAGTATAAATATATTTCATATGGACTGTATAGTTTTTAAAATACCTTATTATGTATATTTGTATATTTTGAGCGCTGCAAAATCTTCAATATGCAGTTATGTACAGTAAAGGCATTCCTACTCCAGAGAGAATGAACAGCAAGACTTTAGAAATTTTTGTACGTAAACGGTGCCATCAAGTGGCTGTTTTGACAATAAATTTTTGCATAAACCAAACTCAAACCATGTCTTTTTATTCTAGTGAATAAAAAACATTTAATAAAAAGTAGTAATACTTCAGACACAAGTTTCTGAATCACTGCAATGGGTAGCATAGTTATTAAGTATGAATATTATTTGGGGGAAACACAATGTGGAATGTGAAGCATGCCAGGGAAGAAGAGCAGTCTGGTCAAGTACTGTAGATCAGGATGTCTGGACTGAGAAAGATTCAAAAATTAATTTAAAAAACCCATGGCAACAGACACAAAAACATTTTATTGTTGACACTGCCAAAAAACAGAAAGATAAATCCTGCAGATTACTGATTCATTCAACATATTAAAACACACTTTATACTTTTTCCCAGTACTTGTATCTTTATCTTGTTTTCCACAACAGAATTAAATTATAAAACAAGCCTTACAAAATCTTCTGTTACTGGACATTTGTTACACTAATTGAAAGTATCTTACCCTACTGTCATGCTGCCCTCTGCTGTCTAATAGTTAAAAGTGTTCTTCTTGGCATAATCTTGCTACCTTGACCTGATAAAACTATATAAAGTGAGAGTTCAAAATCAGGACAAAAAGAAACCCTAATTATTTCCTTGCTTGATGTTGGATAGCCAAGTTATTAATTTTTTCCTGTGCATATTTCAAAGAGGCCTCTAGACACTGTGCCCTTTGGGTTTTCCCTTTAAAGCTCAAGGAGTGTTTCACTAATTGGCAGGAAGTAGTCCACTTCAATTAGAACACGATACACAAGGCTCTGGCCAAATGTTTACAAAGCCACATTCTACAGTCAGACCTACTAACACACACACACAGGCACATCTCCTAACAAAAAGTAACCCAGGAAACTCCCCCAGGAGGGTCGGTGATTTAGTGATAAAGCTTTGATTTCCATGAAGATATGCTTTAAGGTAATTCGCAAACATGGAAATTTTTTGTAGGCATTCAAAATGTAATTTATGTTTGCTGACTTGGTTAGTGAAAAAACAAATGAAATAATTTACTGTTCACTGTCAGTTTCAATAGCTTTTTTTCCTGTAGAAAACCAGAAACAAACACAAAATAAAAATAGCGAATTATAACTACAGAATTGAAAAAAATTGAACCATAAATACTGATTAAAATAATATATATAGTTTGTACAGAAAGAGCAAGAATTAAAATAAAAATAAGTATGCTTTAAGTTTAGGGACCTCATGAAAAGGCAGAGAACCAGTCATTGTGTAGCATTTGTGTCTGATCGTTTGTTTCCACCTTGTGGTCAAATGTTAGAACAGCAGTCTGTCTGCAAGGTCCCAGCCTGAGAATAGGGTCACATGACTCTCCATTTGACACCAAGGAAGGAGAGAAGGACTTGTATCGATTGGCGAGACAGAGCTGAAAAGGATGTGCAGCAGATTAGGGTGAATAAGGATAAAGATGGAAATGTACTAACTAGTGAAGAGAGTGTGTCGATAAGATGGAAGGAGTACTTTGAGGAGCTGATGAATGAGGACAATGAGAAAGAGAGGAGATCAGATGGAGGAAGGATAGTAAATCAGCAAGTGCAGAGTATTAGTAAGAAGGAAGTGAGGGCAGCTATGAAGAGGATGAAGAGTGGAAAGGCCATTGGCCCAGATGAAATACCTGTGGAGGTATGGAGATGTCTAGGAGAGAGAGCAGTGGACTTTTTAACCAGATTGTTTAACACTAGCTTGGAGAATGAGAAGATGCCAGAGGAAAGGAGAAGTGCACTGGTACCAATCTTCAAGAATAAGGGCTTTTTGATAGAAGGATAGCAGCAAGAGTGAAAGTGAAGGGTTACAAGACAGTAGGGAGACCTGTCATGATGTACAGTCTGGAGATGGTGGCACTGACGAAAAGACAAGAGGCAGAGCTGGAGGTGGCAGAATTTAAAATGTTGAGATTTTCACTGGGAGTGACCAGGATGGACAGGATTAGAAATGAGTACATCAGAGGGACAGCTCATGGTTTGGACATGTTCAGAGTGGTTTTATATTGGACAAAGGAAGCTAAAGATGCAATAGTCTGGCAACCTCTCCAGGGTGTACCTCTCACCAATTAACAACTGGACAATTGGGGTACAATCCAGCCCCCTTGCAACTCTGAACTGGACAAGTGGTTAAGAAAATTGTTGGTCTTGCGGTTTTTAGAATGTCTAGATAATTACGTGAACTCATGCCAGTGAGTTTTTGGATAATGCCCACATTTGAAAAATATTATAAGTCTTTACATTAGAGAAAGATTAATTACAAATTAAATGCAATGTGGGCCATGAGTGTAAAATAGGTCACCTCTCATCTTCTTTACTTCCAGTGCCCTTTGCTATGTGCTTGAGGATCAGATCACACAAGTCTTTGATCTCAACCTTCATTCTGATCTCCAGTATACATTTTAAAAGTTTTGTGACAGTATCTTGCCCAGATGCAATGCAATAATGTTGACTAAACCTGTTCGCAGACAGATAAAAACCTGCCTAACTACTCGAAACTAGCTTTGTGAGAGATTTCGCTACAGTAAGTGCCATAAACCATAATCTGCAGCATTTCCTAACAGCTAAGAAGCTTGAATAAGGTTATTTTAAAAGATAATTTACTTCTGTATGGTGTAGATAGAATGTCTCAGAATTCATTACAGAAAGAGAAAATTGCTTAGCAAACTATATTGGAATCAGGATAATTTTAAGTTTTTTTTTCACTCATCTACTGGATATCCAGACATTTACAGGTTAAAAAAAGCATTAGTAAAGTGTGCATTTCTGATTTTTGTATGTGGCATATGCATACATGACAGCTGGTGTGACTTCACACCCACCACAGAAAGATAAGCTTGAAAAATGCACATCTCCTTAACCCTTTGTCTCTTCCCGGCCCTGTGGAAAAGGTCTGGATTGGAAGGCCGGCCGACTGACTGAGAATTTTATCTGCCTAGAATTCCTTCAGCTCAGGGTCGCCTTCAACTCAGACCTGAGACCCTCCATTCTTCTGATAAGAGCTGGGCAAAACAGACACACGATGTACCATACACACAGTTACAGGGTGATATTTTAATATATCACACTCAGCCAGGAAGAAAAAAAGGGAAAATGTTGTTAAACAAGTGAATCAACTGAGGCAGGTTGAGTCTTTTTTATATATGTGTCTCACAAAGCTAAGGAAAAACATATGTGTTCATTATGACAATTTGTTTATAAAGCCAGTCAGCTGTTTTGGAACTACCATGTTAGGTCTTGAAAAGCACTGCAGCCACTTAAAATGTCAGTCACACAAATGTTTGCTTTGGCACACAAAAATCATGCTTATGCATGTTTTTGTTAGTACTGTATTTAGTTAGCAGTTATGCAAGGGTACTTTATGCAATAGATGGAATTGTCTATATAGGGAGACAGCCAGGTGAGGAAGTTCAGAGGAACCTCGGAGAGAATTTTGTCTGACAATTGTGCAGTGGAATCAGACAGACAGGTGAATATACAGTACAAAAGAGAAATTAATGTATATATTTTAGCACAATACCTACATAATTTTTCCAAATCTCTCATAATGTGTATTTTATTTTTTATTGGATTTCTCTATAAGCATATAAGAGACCAATATGATTCAGAGACTGCAACTACTCTTTAAAAAGTATATATGGCAAAATAATACAAATTTTTAATACTGTCTTATAACTATACTCATATTCCCATATATACAGCCAAACTTTTTTTTTATTTGCTTGCTGAAATAATTTCTTCCATAACTGCTAGGAGAATTTATTGATTGATTGATTGTAATCAGAGATCAACTGACTTTCTGTGTATAGGTGTGCCTCATGATAGTAGAAATGTTTATCTGCATCTCAAGCAATACTATTTTTGGCCACAAATTATCTCTCAATCCATTTATACAGTAACATCCATACTGAGTCCTGATGTTACTTGAAGTGAGCCCATCTGCTCAGCAGTGCAGCCTGTCTGAAGTGCAGAAACATTTAGTTACAATGAATATCTGTCTGCATCTGTCAGCCCTCTGGTTCCGTGAAGTTAATTGTCAGGATATATAACACTCATTTTACAGAGATTAGAGCTGATATACTGTATCTACAGTGTATCAGCTTTGAATGAACACTATGAACACATGAACTATCCTGAGGAATAAATGTGTTAGGAATGACTTTTTATACAATACAAGAGATGTCATCTCCAGGAATCAAAACATTTTATTGTTGTTAACATGACATCTTAGCATGTAATATTGGTCAAGACTAATGTTATATTCACATCTGTAAAGGTTTCTAAAAAGTAATGCCTAAAAACTTCTATTCAACATTCAATAAAACAAAACAAACCAAAGCAAACAAACCAGAGTGCTATGTGCTATTAGCGGATAAAGAAGGGGCTGAGGGATGGGATGAAAGTTGCAGAGGGTAGAAAGTGGTAGGCACTAACACATGGTGTCCTTGGCGACAGGCAGAGACACAGTCAGCTTTGGCGTAGCACCACTCTCATTAGTTGCAGGGCCTGTCAGCACTGCTTCAGTCATGTGGGCTTCCAACAAAATTTGCGGCTTGGATTAGTGTCTGAACTGTAACATTCAACTATCCTTCCAGCCTTTTTTCTCTAAATTCCATGCAAAAACAAACAAACAAACATAAAAGAAAAAACAGCACCACTTTGGTGTACTGTGATATTTGTTAGGGGTTATTATAACTATTGTGTTGTCCTTTCTTTATGTCTTCCTCTGCTATCAGCCTAACACTACAAAAACTGGCTGACACTTGGTGGAGGCTGGAGGGCAAAAGTTGTGTCAGTTCCCACACCTGTAACCTAGCCCTATCTGCCCCTATTATCTCTTCCAGATAAGTGGGCATGCCTTGATATATCCCGGTGTCAAAAACTTGGGTCGTTATCAGGCTGCGTTCAAGAGAGGGAGGATATTAAAGAAGACACACAAGAGCAAAGGCACAGTGATGGAGGAAACTTTAGAGGCCCTACAAAAATGTTGATGTTGACAACATATTACACTTTTTATAGAGGGAATGCATTTAGGAACACTGTAGAGGTTGTCACAGTTACTCCCTCATGAGCTGTTTCTACACATTTCAGCATTAAGAGCAGCAGGAACAGGTTTGTCTGGGCACTCAGTACATTTTAGATAAAATTTAGGGATGTCAGAAAACTCCCATCACAGCTCCACCCAACTAAACATATGCATGATTGCAGAACTTTACATTCAGTAAGCACACACAAGTAGAGGCATCTGCTAGAACAAAGGGAATAAAATATTACAACAGAACCAGACAATGGGTTAAAAAAACAGCTCAGATTCATTCGTCATTCTGACCAAAGCTGCAGTCACATGCACATATCTCCTTGCTTAAATCCAAATCTAATGTCCACAAAACCAAACTCCCTCCTTTATTTCATTTGCCACATTTCACATACACTTAACCATACATCAACCTCCACCAAGCTACATACTAGATAAACACAATCACTACGATTCAGGGCCTCTCTATGCCAGCTAATCAAAGCTAAAACTCTGTCGTGTCAACTCAAGTTAAAATGAAAGCAGCTCACTTATAGTTTTTACTGGAATAATCTAAAAATGATTTAAGATGACACCAAAAAGCTTATAGTGGAGCTGTACAAAAAACTAAACCTAGATTTTTTTCAGCAAAAATTTATGAGAGAGTCTACTATAAGTGTAATCAGTGTTTATATCACGGTTGCAATAAAAAGAATAATCAGCAGGAGATGGTGACTGGGGAGAAAAAAAAGATAGAGATGCAATGAATCTGATGGTGTATCTTTTGGGTCTGGAGACAAACAAACAAAAAAAATAGTAATAATATCCAATAACGTGTATTCAGAATCCCCAGATGGTGACTGAGGAAAACTGAGGAAGAGCTGGTCTTAAACATTTAAGGAAGATCTTTGTGCTCGGTGGTTGATTCCTTAATGATCTGAAAAGGGGGGAAAAATACCACAGTTAAAAATAACAAGAAAGAACAAATCTCTGGTGGGGGCTTTGTGTGAGTTGCACAAGGCATCAGGTGTACTGAGGAACAGTAAATGTGTGAAAACCTGCAGAAGAGTTCAACATTGCCCTCCAGAGGGAATGGATGAGAGGTGCAATGTGAAGATTATCCTGCTGCAGTGTGAATGACTCATAAGTATCCTCATAGTATAGCGGTTTATACATTTGCCTTACAAGCAAAAGGTCCCTGGTTCAATTCCAATTGGGGGCACAAACCCCTCTTACCATGGGGGGTTGCAACTGGTGTAAAACCTCTGCCAAGTTACTGATGTCGATTAATCTGCTGTGGTGACCCCTTAGGGAAAATGCAAGTGTGCATTTAGTGTAAATGATTCATACAAACACTAGTTTACTCATTACATGACTGGTTTATTACAGTAGCAGAATACACTTAGAGTTTGGTGCCCGGGATCTGACCTCATCACTTCTAGTAAATATGTTGTTTATAAAATTTGGAAGTGACGAGACGAGTGGATGCTGTGGTGGTGCAACAGTAGACAGTGATGCATGGCGGCAGCAGCAGCACTTACATGTCAGAGGGCGAGATGAGAATTTTTTTGCAGCTTAAATAGGCAAAATAAAGTGAAGTAAACAAATAGGTGGCTGTGTTTGGCATGCAGTATAGCTCGAGGTGTCCCACTGAACACTATTTGTGTTCATGCACATACCTCCCCATCTCTGGTCTCCACAGTTCGAACCAGGATGCTCCTCTTCACGTGGGCCTCTGGAGTTTTAGTGTCCAAATTAGTTTCTTAGGGGAAAAACACAGGGTAAAAGAGTAATATTTAGTTCTGACAAAAACAGGCTAAATCACTACTTTCTATTCACAGCTGTTTCAAAGTACAAGTATATGATTAACCCAGTATATTGTTTTTTTAAAATCTTTCTAAAACACTATTTTTGATCACCGTACATGTGGAAAATTCAAAAACTGACTTTCTGTTGTTGGTAATGCAATAAGAAATCCCAAACTAAGTAGAAACTTGCTAATTTTTTTTTTTACATTTTTTGCACAGTCAGATGACAAATGTATCTTTTCAGCCAACAAATATTGTCCAATATAATTCACAAAGTATTCTACAGAAAAAAAATGTTTAATCAGTTAAGAGAAGAAAATACAGGGTTTAATTTTAAAACTGACCTCTGAACTGGAGGTTGGAAAAACTCTGAACTGGAATGGTGATCCTAAAGGAAAAGAGAAGAACATTCAGTATCATGTGCTCTGTATTAATTGCTTATGAAATCCAACCAGATAAGCTCCAGCTGACCTGCTCTCCTCTCCCTCAAGCAGCTTCCTGTATGTGGCAATCTCAATATCCAGAGCCAGTTTGACATTGAGGAGGTCCTGGTACTCCTGCAGGTGCCTTGCCATCTCCTCCTTCAGTGCATGGATCTCTTCCTCCAGACGGCTCACTGTATCCTGGTAGCCAGCTGTCTCCATGGCACAGCGCTCCTCCATTTCCCGGAGCTGGCGTTCCAGAGACTCATTCTCAAAAAGAATGATAATAAATGCAGTGAAAGACCCATTTCTGAACACTGTGACTTGATGTAGATAATGCTCTACCTACATTAGCTGTTAAAGCAAAACTGTGCTAACTACACTAACACTACTATCTGTCGCTACTATTGCTACTTCTACAGCTAGTTTTGGATTTACTTCTTCTACACCTACCACTACTACTAATTTTGTTCTACATGAGTTGCTTTGTTGTGCCAGTAATACTATAACTATTTTATAAAACTGAATGGTATTAGAGTGTAAAGTTAAGATTAAGCTTCAATCAATTAATTATAAGTTGCATTATTAACTTAAAAAAAACAAAGGATTTTAGGTTTAGAGTAAAGATTATTTGGATTTCAGGTTGAACTCAAAGGGCAAACAGCTGAATGTTCTTGACTGGACAACCATATGGCATGACCAAATGAAATAAGCCAGGCTGCAGTGTCCTCATTTTCATCTAAATCATCCAGAAGATGGTGTAAAAACTGGCAGACAATCCCCACATTGTTCACATCAAATTAAAGTGGAATGCTAATGGGCTTTAATATAGGTTCAGAAAAACAAAAAGCCTGTCTTTGTCATAAAAATTTGTGACAAAGACAGACTGGGTAATATATCTGTTTAAAAAAAATAAAACCAAATAAGTAATTGACAAAGAAAAAAGACAATATGGATGGTTGCTGATCAGTGGCCATTTTTCATATATGTGTTATATGTGGTGCGGTGTTCTTACTGTGCCACGGAGAGCCTCAAGGTCACAGGTCACCACTTGGATCTGACGGCGATATTCGTTGGCCTCTTGCTTGGCTTGGCGAAGGGCTTCTGCATTTCGATTGGCTGCATCTGTCAGGTCAGCAAACTGTGTACAAGGACAAAGGAGATAGCTTGTTTGTGACATACACTACCTAAATATTCGCAATACATTACAATTATCTAATGATCAATCAATGATCAATCATCCAATCATAACACATTTTACAATTCATGTTTATACAATATGTGGCTCATTAAAGACATATCAAAGTCTTCTGACCTTGGATCTGTACCATTCCTCTGTCTCCTGCATATTTGAAGTGGCCATGTTTTCATACTGGACCCTGATGTCTCTCAAAGCAGTGGTCAGATCTGGTTTCGACACATCCACGTCAACATGGACCTGCTGGGCCATGATCTGCTCCTGCAGCTCACGTAGCTCCTGCAAGGAAGAAATAACCATTTAAATGGGTTACATGTGGTTCAAAATATTAACAGCTAAAAGTACAGTAATTATTATTGGTCTTCTTTCACTTCTATTCCTTTATTATTTTATTCTTACCTCCTCATGAATTTTCTTCAAGAAGTTTATCTCATCCTGCAGGGCATCAATCTTCCTCTCTAGCTGAACTCGATTCAAAGATGCCTCATCTACATCCTATGAAAAGAATGAGGGATGAGACTGAAAAGTCACTCATACTGAACATCTAAATTATTTAGTTCATGGTTCCAGAAAACAGAATTACCTGTCTGAAGGCATTTAGACTGTTTTCCACATCCTGTCGGAGGCCAATCTCATCTTGCAGTCTAAGTGACAAAAAAGGAGAAAAAGCACCAAATTAAACTGGGAAAAACCTAAATTCATTTTTTTGTGGTTTAATACAACATGAAAACACAAGTCTTGCTCTGCAAAGTACTTTTTCTCAATTGAAGCAAAAACTTCAAAAATTCACAAACACATATTTTTTTAGTTAAACTTTTGTGCAAGAGTAAGTCACTTGCTGCCAGCTCCCTTACATTTAATTAGAATGGAAACAAGCATGCAGTTTTGTGTAATTCAGATAAAACTTATCTGTAATAAAGCATCAAACTGCAAAGGCCAAAAACATATTTTTAGGTGCATTGTGCTCATTTTTGACATGAGCTTCAGTGCTACTCCCCATGCTGCTAGGGATGTGCAGGGCTCAGCTGAAAGGGCAGCTTATGCATCATTACACATTCACCCCAATCTAACAGCCAGAGGCCTTTCCCACGGGATGGAGCACACACACACACACACATACTCACACTCACACAAAGACAAGACGTATGCACAGCTTCGTGCACAGATAGGCACCACTCTACAATCCATCTGCCGCACAAACAGAGGCATGGAACCATAAACATCTGTATGGCTTCATGGAGAGTTTCCTGAATAGAACGTTTTAAGAAGAGCAGCATAAATCACAAAAGTGACCTTTGACCCTCTCAGCCACAACCATCACTATTCATGCTGCAGTCTTTTAGAGGACCAGCAGCTGCGTGACAATCAGAGGTTATAGTCTAAGGTGGAGCTTTCAAATTTTTAGAGACTTCTAATCACTTGTTCTCAAGATGAAATCAAATTATAGCTTCATTCAACAGGTGCACCTTAAGTAGAAAATGGTGACTATGTGATGGTAGTGTTTTGAAGTAACAGGGTTCCAGAGAACATCTGCCTGGCTGGCTGTTCCCTTTGTGGAGGGCTACCATTGTGTTTGCCTCATTCCTCCACACTCACTCAATGGGGACAAGGGGTTCAGTTAGGATCAAGTTTGTAAAGAGGGATCCAAGAGTAAAGCTGGGGCAGAGCACAGTGGGCTGCATTCCAGTGATTCATAAATCTGCATATGAATGCAATCGTAATTAAAAAATAAAACTTGAAAAAACTTTCAATTACAAAGAGTTTTTCTTATTTTGTGCCAAAATACACTGAATCTGCTTCAGTCACATGTGTTTTCCAGTCAAAGCCAAGGTGACCAAAAGCTGTTGTCTTTGTACCACATTTGTGAGCAATCTTTGAATGTCCAGGGTATATTTTGGGAGCTACCATGCATTACCTAACAAAATGCAAAGAGAAACATGAGCAAGAATACAAAATGTCTCACATACTAACTGAAAGATGAAGTGGCAAACCAGTAGGTGGAAAGGATACAAAAGGGAAGAAAGCACAAAGGGTTTTTTTCTTATTTTACTAATATATGCTCATTTAAATATAATTATATAAAAGACTCCTCAGCTGTAATTAATAACCCTAAAAAAGTTCATACATAAATTTTGACTATTGTTAATTTCAGAATTAAATTACTTTAATAATCCCTGGGGGAAATTGCAGGGAAAAAAAAACTAAAAAGTTGCAACAATGCCAACTATATCATAAATATCAGTTCTTTCATCACGAGGGAGTGTAAAAGATTTTGCATTTCTTCCATTATGCATCCTTGAAAAGAGACACAAAAGGGTGGAACTACTGTGGGATTGTGCATCACACCTGCATGATCCTCCACCCACAGAAGTCCTGCCCTGCTTCCTCTTACTTCTGCTTAAGTGTGGCCACATCTGCAGCCAAGTTGTCCCTCTCGATCTCAAGTCGAGCTTTCCCCGTGGTGAGACCGTCCACCTGTCGCCGTAGCTCCCTAAGCTCCTCCTGGTAGATGTCTCCCATCCGGCTTGGCTCCTTCCCCTTCAGCTGGTTCAGCTCGGTCACCAGCACTTTATTCTGCTGCTCCAGCAGACGCACCTTCTCTATGTAACTGGCAAAGCGATCATTCAGACCCATCATCTCCATCTTCTCGTTAGTTCGCGTTTCCTTATACTGGGCCTTCAACAGGGAGTCGGCTGAGAAGTCCAGCCGGTCCACAGGGCTCCCCAGCAGCAGGGCCGTGCTGGCTGAACCCAGGGAGATCCGGGACACGGGGCTGGAGTGGGTGAGGTTGCGAGGGGTGCCATGCCAGGAGAGGCGGCTTGAAGAAAGGCTACCAATTCTGACTCCACTGCTGCTTGAGCCCTGAGGCCCAAAACGCTTCCTATATGAGGACTGGACTCTCTGACTCTCCATGGCGGGGAATGGAACTCTTTCTGGGCACAAACAGGGCTTTTATACAGGCAGACAACCCCCCCCCCCCAAGTCCAAAGCAAAGAGGCCACAGGGTGGGGCAGAGAGAAGGGAGGGTGGCAGGCAGTGAATGGGACAAAAAAGGGAGAGCGAAGGGGTGGTTTACATGACACTCAAAAAGCTGTGTGCCAGGGATTGTCTGTGCTCGTCCACTCAACTACAAATGTCTCTTGGCTCTCTCCCTCTCCCCCCTCACTCCTCCTTTCTCCCTGGCCTCTGACTCACTCTCCCTCTCTCACTCTTACTTTCACCCCTTTTTGTCTTTCTCACTTTCTTTCTTTCTGCTCAAGCTGAATGAAAAGGAATTTGTGTGACAGGGTCTGGCCACCAATTCAAGCTGACCACACATGCGCTCTCACAAAAACAGAAACACAGTTTGATCAAACAAAAGGGAGCTGGGGAGAGATCTTCACTCTCTAATCACAAAACAACTGCAGATTGGCAGGTGAAGCAGGCACAGATACAAAGACAGATCAGTGTATGAAATGTATTGCTGAGTGGTATGTATCAGAAGTGTCCATGACATAAGCCTGTGAAATCACTTGAGACTTGGCTCATTTGTGTGGAGAGATAAACACCACATAGGACAGAATCTACTTGCCGTTGTCTTTCCTCTTTGGATCACAGTTTAGGGCCACAGTTACATAACAAGGGCATAACTGCCTGTGATTGCTTATTACACCAGCTTACGCTAGTGGTAATATTTATAATAAAATGATTTTAATGAATCATTAAAATCACAGTAAGGTTTGGTTAAAACATTCATAATATATAAAAAATACAAAACCCCATTTACAGAAAGGCTGAGATATTTTCCAAAATGCAGTAAAAATGATAATATGTGTAAATTCAAGTCAACCTTTAACTTACAGAAGAGTTTTACTGACCAATTAAGTTGTATCTTGTAAATATACACAAATTCAGAATTTAACAGCTGCAACAAACTCAACAAAAGTTTCCTTTCTTTTTAACATCACATCTTTTGTTTTGGAACTGAAGATACTAATTGTTGTAGTTTTGCAATTGGAAATTTTGTTCATTTTTGCTTGATATAACACCTAGGCTGCTCAACAGCCTGTGGGTCATTGTCTGATTGCCTTCTTCATGATCCACTACACATTTTTATTGAAGATAGGGGCATCAGGCCAGTCAAGCACATACACTCTGTGTCTATGAAGCCACGCTGTTGTAGCCCATGCAGAAAGTAGTCGGCTATCACAGATGCTGGCTTTTGCAACACTGAGATGACAATCTCAACAGTCATTTTTATTATGGGGTGAGGTCCATCATCATCAGGCTGGTTCTACTGGGTGAGAAGCTGACAGCAATGTAGGTGGATGCCTCCCTTGTGGCCTGGATTGTTGACTACCTGATCAACAGACCACAGTATGTGCATCTGCAGCACTGTGTGTTTGACAGCGTGGTCAGCAACACTGGAGCCCCACAGGGACAGATACTTGCCATATTCAGAAGTTTTCTGATGACTCTGCATTAGTGGGGTGTATCAGAGTGGGTGATGAGAAGGAAAACAGGACTGTGGTGGGCGACTTTGTCATATGGTGCTAACAAAACCATGTGCCGCTTAATGTGACAAAGACTAAAGAACTGGTTGCGGGCATGAGAAGGCCCAAAACACCAGTGACACCTGTTTCCAATTATGGGGTCAGTGTGGGAATAGTGAAGGACTACAACTACCTCAGTGTTCACAATGAGCCATTCACAAGAAGGGCCAGAGCCGTCTCTGTTTTCTGAGACATCTCAGGTCCTTCAGTAATGACGATGCCTGACGATGCTTGAGACATTTTATGAGTCTGTGGTAGCCAGTGTCATCCTTTATGCTGTTGTGTGCTGGGGCAGCAGACTGAGGGTAGAATACACCAACAGAATCAACAAACTGATCTGCAAGGCTGATAATGCCATGAGTGTGGAGCCTGACAGTGGTATCAGAAAGGAGAATGTTGTCCAAGTTAAGGACAATATTGGACAACCCTGCACACTGTCTCCATGATGTGCTGGACAGGCACAGGAGCACATTCAGCAGAAGACTCATTCCACCAGGATGCACCTCAAAACGCCACAGGAAATCATTCCCACCTTTGGCCACCAATCTTTAAAACTACTTCCTTTAATACCTGGACTGTTTTTCTTTGGCCATACCAGTATATAGTACTGTATAATATGACATATTACTCTTTCTAGACCAAAGCTAATTTGTTCTTATTTAATTTTCTCTTTCATATATATCTATATTTCACATTTTTACAATTTCACTTTTACATATTACAGTCTATACAGTTTAATTTTCTGTCTGTTCATATCCATATTTATTTATTTATTCCTACTTGAGCATCTGTAACCCAAGCAATTTCCCCCCTGAGATTAATAAAGGATTCTGATGATTCTGATTCTTTTAAATCTTATTTTAACTCTGCCCCAATTTTTGTTGAGTTTGTTGCAGCCACCAAATCCTACTCTGGTGTAAAAATGCATGGATTATGAAAAGAGTATAATCACACTATACACACAACATTGCCATTATCAAAATTAACTATTTTCTCATTTAACATAAAAGTAACAGATATAGTACAATTTCTAACTTTCAGCATTTGACATGTTTTCTATGCTCTTTTGTGAATAAAATACTGGTTTATGAGTATACTGGTATACTGGTATACTGGTATACTTTGTGTTTTTATCTATATTTTACACATCATCCCAACATTTCTCTAACTGGGGTTGTACATTCCTTGGACCACCACAATACAGGAGCACATGTACACTTTCAGTATAAGCTGAGGAAGAAAGAAACAAAAGATTCAGTGGTGTTCTCTATGTGTGGTTTATTAGATGTCGGGCTGGTTCTAAAGACAGATGGATGGCAGAGTGGGGTTGGAGGGTGAGATATCAGGAGAGAGCGAGTTGGGTAGTGAAGCCTTTTAATCTGAACTCTAAGAGGGCTAACAGAGTCTGTGTTACAAAACCATTTTCATCCATTACCTTGACAACCACAGAGCTGTGTACCTCAGGCCACCTCAGCTGATGTTTTTGAAGAGGATGTGATTTGTGGAGATAAGATTCTGACCAAGTGCCTTTTTCCTTCTTTTTACAAGTATATATCCCTTATAAGTCAAGAAGAACTGAGGTATTTGAAATGGCAATTATAGTATTATTATTAAAATAATCTATCAAATGAAATGAAATGAAATCATATCATAAGGAAGTGCTGTTTTTTATGCATTTGACAAGAAACAGTAAATGTAACGTTGACATGGGATGCAAACAAGTTGCTTGCAAGTTACACATTTTTGGAAATGAATGGAAACAAGTGGGCATCTGGTAAAAATGTACATTGTATAAATCAAACTGGCAGTAGCATGGTCATTTAACTGCTAAAGGTAGTTAAACCACAACAGCAGTGGTTCATAACGGACTTCTTTGTTACTGGGCCATAAAATCACAGGGACTGTAGACCAGTCATAGTGGCTTTATTCACTTCTTCCCAGTGAATAAAGCCACTATGACTTTACTATCTGGCCTCTGAGTGTTGTTGCTATTAAAGAAGAAAAACAACAACACGGTGTCTTGAATTCTAATTGGTCTCTGTTAATAGAGGTTAAATGAGATGGCACACTGTAAGTCTGGCAGAGGTTTGTTGATTAAAAAGGTTCCATCTCTAAGGACTAATGGCATGCTTGCATCATTAAGGTGACACTAATTGTTTCGCCTCTCTGGATTTTTTAGACAATCACCGCCGTTGCCCCAGATCTGGTCACTGAGGTAATACATCCTGATGATTAAACATCCACACAGAGAGAGCGTAAAAGTGGTGGTGCATACTCTCCCTCTCTTCCCTCCCTGCTGCTAGAGCCACTGAAGTGCCAAGTCAAGCAGCTGATTCATAGGTCCAACATTAGAAGACCATCTCATCTGCACGATTTACAAGGAAAAGGGTTGTGGAGCAGAATCTTAATGCTGAACTGATCCAGGCCCAGGTAACATAACTGCCAAATAAGTTTGACTGCTCTGGCATTTTATGTCCAGAATCCCCAGTGTGAACCTCTCAGCTACCATTCCTCAAACTCCCTGAATGTACATGGTCACATACCAAGCTGAATCCAAACCAACAGGTTGAAAATATGACTGTTTCAGCCCCACCTTCATTACTACATCGAGGACAGACAGTGTAAATTAGGTGGTAGGCTTTAATCAAAACTGCTGTTGGTTAAAAAATGTTACACCCATAGAAATGGTTCCTGCCCTAAATTAAACAAGACTGATTAAACCCCTCTGTGTTTGTTCTTATTAGTGAGAGTTAGACACACCTCCTCCCAGGACTGTGCAGGTGTGAACAGTGTCCCTCACACCCTTTCTGTACCTGTAAGGGCAGGACCAGATAAACAGCAGAAAATCAATGAATGGATGGATAATTTTAAGCCTTATTGCTGGTATTTATACATTTTATTAGAAATTTAATATCACAACCATACAGGATTCTTAAACTAAGCTCTAATGTGGCTGGCCCAAAAGGCCCACAAAATGCTAGTCACATAGAGTAATAATAATAGTGGTGATTTCCATTGATGTAGGTGCCCTTGGAATTATAAAGAAAGGTACTGAAAACCAACTCAGCAAAATCCCAGGTAAGAACAACTTACAGGAAATCCAGAAAACAGCACTTCTGGGAACAGAACACATTCTAAGAAGGGTCCTCTCTATCAACTAATTTACAAACTCTCCTCTAGTGCCCTAGAACTATGGTTTGGTTCTGGCCCTGAACGACAAAACAGACAAACTGACATATAACACAATAATAATGATACACAAATTATGTGTGTGTATTTGAGACATTCAGGGTCACGGAGTTGTTTTAAATTATCTACTTAATTAGCTTTAATTAGGCGTCTGTGCAGCCTGCCTGCTTGTCTGACTCTCCTATTATTGTTTCACATTCTTAGGTGGGAAAGGTTGTAAATTATTGGTTCATTGCCTCATGTATTTCCAGAATAGCCTTGCCCAACCTCAAACTGAAAACCAATCGGAAAAATGAATGGAAACTCCTGTTCATGTGTGTGTGTGTGTGTGCTGCCCTGTAAGTAAAAGATCTGAGGACTTCTTCCACTGTTGGTAGTGACAGACTGGGCTGCCATCAGGTGCAGTTCTGAGACTTGACAGTTAAAAACAGTACAGCTGAATGCTTGGGTTCCACTAAAGCTGCATGGCCTAATTGGAAAAGGGTTTTAATGGAAATCAGGGGGGCTTAACTGGGACAGACTGAACAGCAATATGACTCAGCACCACTAGGTCCAAACAGAATGTAGCCACAAAGAGGGACGGCAGAGAGTCGGTTTAGAGCCCAAGCTCCAGTCTGCCTGTCAGCAGGAATGCTGGGGGCCCAAATAAACCACACACAGAGTCTGCACAGCCTACTGCCCAAACACACCCCATAATGAGGATAGCACTCAGATAACAACCCAAGCTGTAACCTTATAGGTATTTGATTATATTCAGGTCATAAAATGTTTTAAGCTCACTGAAATGTACTAGTCTTTTAAAACAAGACAAAGAGGCTACTGCTATTCTAGATACTGAATGGGCTTCTCAAATGCATCATAAGGTAAATATTTTTTGTGTAATCAAAACCCAATACAACACATTGGGATAAAACAATTGGCATGGTTGAGATAGGAGAAAAATAAAGTATTACTCTACACTGTAACCTCATTGTTCTTAAACTGTCCATTTACAGTGGAAAAAAGTAAATCCATTAAGACAATAAAAACCAAAGCTGTCAAAAGTGAAAGAATTTCTGTGCCACACCAATACAAAAAAGACCCTTTGTTTGATACAGTCTGTTTATCCATCTCACAGGCAGACACGGCCTGTAGAAATCTTTTCTTCCTGTGTCTGCCTCCTGTTTTCCCTCATGAGAGGAGTGAAAGAGCCAAAAGACAGGAAGACACAAAATGAGGCAGAGAGAGAGAGACAGCAAAAAGAAAAACGAGTGCATCAATCAAGTAGCTTCTTATTGCCAACAATGAGCTCAGTCTCCTGTGTCCCTTCATTTACAGGACTCACTGGGTCTGGACAGGCTTGTCCTCCTACACATGTAAATGCACTGATAAACACAATCTGCCAACATATTTAAAAACAATTTATTTGCTTCCGAGAGAGAGCAGAACATATATACAGTATATATTCATATATAACATACTATTCTTTTCTTGCTGTAAAATAAATTTGCTACATTAGACTTTGCACTGCAAGTCTTGTCATGATACATATAACACATTTACATATATAAATTTCTACCAACTAGTCTCATTTGCTTATCCTAGGGTCCGTTATTTCTTTAAAACTGCATTCTTTAAAATGCTCAACATATTTTAGCTGCCTTTAGCATGTAGCAGCCCCACAGAAATATTCTTGTACTAGAGTTAAGGCAGCAGCAAGCCCTTTGCCCAGAAAATCATTTAATACTGGACTCGTCTGAACCCTGGGATAAACAAATTCGTCTTCTGGGTTGAACAGCGAACTCTGACATCCAGCGCTGGCTCTGATCCTGTTCGTCTTTGGCTCACACACCACATAATTATGCTTTAATAACACTGAGATCACACAAAAATATTCTCAGCAGTTTCTTTTGTAAGTTAAACCCCTAAAGGTTTCATTCATGAGCCTCTTAGACGTGTTAATACAGCATGGCCAATGATGCAAAGTTTCCGTAACCTGTCAGGTAATACTGTCTTCTAAATGTAAAGCTAAAGATGTGTGGAAACATTTTTCTGCACTGGAACAAGAACCAGGCAGCCTGAGTTCGTTTTCCACCCATTTTTCATTTATAAAACCCTTTTATGAAATGTCTGCAAAACCAGCTGCTTTTAATGATTTACTTTTCAAAAAACTAAGTCCTCAAAGTATCATTAGATTTGACACAGTCTGAATATAAAAAATATATTTATATACTTATAAAACTCTAATTGGAGTGGACACGGGGATATAAATACAAGTGAATGAATTTTCACATTTGAAGTTAAAAAAAATCAAATTTTAAACAAAACCCTACAACATTCATTTTACAGAAAAGTGCATCCGATTTAAATTGATCTTTACGCTAAAGGATCTCAGTCAGGGAGGTCTGGGCAAGACAGAAAGCCCATCACATTAAGGCCTTTAGTTTGAGCTTTTAGACCACAAAATGCATAATCTGCTTCACTTTTATACATAAATTATACTATATCTGGACCATACAATATTATCAGGCACTTCGTCAGCTAAGAACATCTGTGATGTTAAAGAGCTACATGGACAGGTCGGCTGACAGAAAGATAAGTCACAACATCCCTCAAGTTGTTTATCAAATTATTCATCTCAAATTCCTAGACTGTCCTGACTTCCACTGATTTTCTGAGTTTAAATGAATGCCCTGAGGCAGCCTGGGAAACTTGTTCATTTTATAGGTAGAATAGTAGTGATAGCTGTGAAGAAATTCACTGTCCTAAATCAGGTATTGCACCTGCGTTCATCCCTATTGTGCCCTTCATACATTAGACATACTTTCAAGTCACTGAGCTAAACATGTGGCAATCTTTAAAAAGTCTGCATGCTTGCTTAAAAAATTCAGAAAGTTCTGAAAATTTTTTTAAAAAAAAGTTCAACTAATTTCTCAAGTTGGGACTATGTTTCTTGATCGAAACAAAGATGGCAGCCATAAATGTCACTTCTTCGGTTAATCTATAAAATGTGATCCAAAACAAACCTTCAACAGCTATACCAGCTACAAAGCATTCATTTCTACTTGATTTTTTTCTTACAAAATGTCGGACTGAAAATTTTCTTGTGCTGTAAAGAAAAAGAGCAAAACATACACTTTGTCCAGCTATGGATTCTTGTCCAGATGAATAAAAAAATATTTGAGGACTATGAAAATACCTTCAAAACAGCAATATATTTGGTTAACCCCCCTTTTGGGTTTTTCAAATATAGCAGTATGAACATTTTCCAGAAAAATGGATGTGTAGAAGTTTTCAAATGTAATGCTATGAACACAATAGTGATAAACTGGCCCTCATAGTTGTGGCGCATCACTGTGTACTGACGATAAAACCAGATTTTGTGTATTTGCCTTAAACTAGAAACCAGAAAAAGTGCATAACAGTGATGTACAGGATGGGGGGAAAAAAAAAGAGAACAATTTTGTCCAATTAATGCTATTGCGGACCAGTGCCTTTCTTCATGCCCTTCAGGGCTACTGTTGCTTTAAAATGTTTAAATATAAACATTCAGTGATATCCATTTCTCACAACTGCACAAGTTAACGTGAGCACGGGATTTAATGCAAAACATGGAATGTGTGACTGTGTGAGACTGAATCTATTAAAGACCTGCGGCCCACTAGATACCTAAACTGTGCTTTGTTTCCCCCTTGTGGAGACTTTTGTAAAAGCACACACTAGCATCTTCAAGGCTTCATGTTGAGTGCTGTGGTCAGTGTTCTTTGTGTTCTTTGGATTTGCTTGTGAGGAATCTTCTTTGAAGTATCTCAATGGTGACAGAGGCTCAGTGGGATTAACACTGTAATCTCAGTGACCTCCATGACTAAATTTCTACCATGGATGGAAGCTTATGGAAGGTACACATGCTGCTGAGGCTACTGCGCTTCACTGTGATTAAGTTCAGAAACCAGGCAGGTCTCAACACAGAATCTGTGAGAAAGGGTGTCTAAGTAGCTCCTCGGCACTGGGCCTGTGTTTGGCTTCCACAAAGATGCTGCGGATGAAGTCCCGTGCCTGGTCAGAGGTGTGTGAGGGCAGCAGTGGGTTGGTGGGCTGGGTGGCAATCTTGAATATGGCTGCCATGGCCTCATATTCAGCCCATGGTGGCTTTTCTGTCAGCATCTCTACCACTGTACAACCAAGGCTCCTGAAAAAGACAGGCATAATTCTTTATACTTTGGTTTATCTTACAGTGGAGTCTCATAACAAGCTGAAACAAATACCACATATTTTGTCTGTGCTACTCAACCCTAAAGTCTTATAGGAATGTGTTCAGTGGAAACTTTCACACTCACTGCCTGCAGAGGGTCTCCACCACCTGTTTGGAAGGTACAAGTCCTGCTAGGAGCATTACTCCCCCTCCAGAAAAGGCTGAGAACCTGGAACATACTAATTTTTGTAACGACCTGCCTGACTGGACTTCAGCCAAATACATCACTCGCCTGGTGGGTCACCACCCAATTAGATTGCATGATGGATTGTGGTCTGCTCTGTGTGTGGGAGTGTGGTAGGAACTGGGTAACATACAGCAGGCTCATCGCTTTAATAAAAGAACTACTTTTTCTTTTGCGAGCACTCCATTTCTGCTGCTTAACATGTAATACCTTGATGTTTTCTCTATTCGCATTCAGATGCCTCAGCTTGCCCAGCTCCTAATCTTGTGACATTATTTTCGTCTTAAACCACAATGTTTTTAACAATTTGGAATTTCCATCAAGTTGTTTCTTGTACTTAGGATATAAAAACCCATGATATTTGTGTTGGCACGCATACTCTTGCTTTTCAGTCACACCAGTTTCGCTCCAGCAGCAATAGCAATCATCATATTTTGTAGCAACAAACATCCCATTGTTGGTGACTCTAGATACTGGTAGGGCTACTGCAAGATTATATTATTACATCACTGAATTAGTCTATCCCAGCTGTCAGTGGTCCAGAGGCAGGGTACACCCTGGACAGGTTGCCAGTCTATTGCAGGATATTGAGATGTATAAAGATTAATGTATAAATGAGTTATTTGACTTGATATTTTTAAACTTTGCTGCTTCTGTTCTAAGTTATTTTGTAAGTTGATTGAGGAAAGTGAATAATGCTTCAAATATTAATGTTAATGACATACTAAAATGCAATGGCCAAAATGGGGCTGGGAAGGAGGCATAACGAGATGTACTTAAGGTGCAGCACTTAAATAAAAACAGAAGATATAAAATGGATTAAGAATAAAGATTTACAAGTAGACAGGAACTAACATTTTTATCTAGATCATCATTATATTGTGTTCCAGCTAATGCATATATGCCAACACCAAAAACTGTACCAGCATCACGGATTTTGACGAGCTTAATAGTTTCGCCGAAAACTTTACTTTTGCTTTATCTTTCCAGTAATTAAAAACTGTGCGTCAGCAAGTGTTTTTAAACCATGAAGATGTCAGCATCAGTTCACCACACCTGTATGATCAACGAATGAATCTAAACTACAATGAATCTCCTGGTCTTACCAGACATCAGCTTTCCTGCCATAGCCCTCTCCACTGATCACCTCCGGACTCATCCAGTAGGGGGTGCCAGTCACAGAGCGTATGCCGGCGCCAGACATGCAGATAGTCTGGAGCCTTTTGCTGGCACCAAAATCTCCAAGCTTCACGTTGCCTGCTGAATCCCGCAGAATGTTGGCACCTAAAAGCCACAGTTTACATGGAACATGCAAATATTCTATGTCAACAGCCATCTTCCACATACAACAAGACCAAAGCATCTCATAATGAAAGACTAAGCATTTATTTGCTTTCCACAGAGTATAATGTTTAGGCATCCCCAGTTAAACAGGACTACCTTTGATGTCTCTGTGTACAATCATGTTGCTGTGCAGATAGGACATGCCCTCCAGGATCTGTCTTGTGTACTTCCGGGTCACATTTTCCGTCAGGGCACCATAGGCCTTAAGCTGATCTTTGACTGAACCCTGGCAGGAAGAAAGCACAGGCTTTGGATTCTAATGCCTCAAACCACCGGTGTAACAAGAAACAGGCAGGGAACGCATGAAAGAGTGAAGAATGACCAGCCCCAAAAATCAAGCTGAAATGGAAGTAAAAAGAGTTATAAGGCAGGGCAATTTAAATTCAAGAGCCTTTTAAACCAAACAGTCCCCGAAACTAAACACGTGCTATATTACCGAGATAATCTGATTTGTTCATAGTTTACATTTTCTTGTTAAATTGCTCAACTGGTGCAGCAACGGTGCAAATTACATCAGTCTGCATATGTTTTGTTAAAAAAGAAGTGATGTTGAAAAGAAGTCATGTAGACTGGACACAAGTTAATAATATCAAAAAGGCAAAGACAAAGAAACACTTTCCGTACACAGAGAAGTCACCCATTTACTGTGACCAAAATGGATTACCTGAGAGATCCCTGGAAAAATTAAAAAACACTTTGCGGAACATCTAATTTTGTTTATATTTTCATTATAGTATCAATGCAAAACATTCACTGATAGGAACTTGTTGTCCTTTGTGTTTACTGTCCTTCTGTTTTAACATCACGCTCCCATACAACTGGTTTCATCAGTGCAATGATTATTGTGAATTATTGTGAATTTGTTAATGGGAAAACACCCACTGCTTTGGTTGAATATAAAACGAGAGCTGATGGGACTCACCCCCGGCATGTACTCCATGAAAATTGTAAGCGTCTTCTCGTTGTGGTCCCTCAAACAGCCATAGTACTGAACAATGCGCTCATGATGTAGATTTTTCAGCAGCTGGATTTCACACTCCAAAGCACTGACCTCCTGTACAGAACAGTGAGAAACAGGGAAATTAAAAAAAAAAAAAATTAAGGATTCAAACAGCAAAAAATTTTGACATAAAAGCTGAACATCTCTGCATCTTAATTGATTTGCAAAATGTAAAATGTGGTTTCTGAGGATCACTTATTCCCCTAGGCTCTGTCATATCAGTTACCACTCATCAGTTATCACAAACAAATGTAACCATAAACACACGGATGACAAACAATGTTTTATGACTGCATGTGGAGTCTGCCAAAAATGGAAACTAAAGCAGAGAGTAAACGAAAGCCAATAGCACAGTTCCCTAAAAGAAGTTCCTGTGTTTACTTCAGAGAATTAAGCCACAACAGAGAGAGAGAGAGAGGGAGAGGGAGAGTAGGAAGTCAGAGGGACACAGTGTAATCCCCAGGTCCCAGCAGTGAAGCTGGGTTACTAGAAACAAACACTGATTCACATTTGTTGCAAGCAGGGGGTGGGAGTGAAGCCGTGAAGGGGTAACAGGAGGTCAAGGCAGTGCTGACCCATCACCCTCCACCACCACTACAATATTTGGCTCCTCTCAGATACAGGAAGTGACAGAGCATGTTTTCTCTTTGGCAGACAGGAAAAGACATTAAAATGAGGAAGAGGGGTGTTGACGAAAGAAAGACAACTTCTAAGATACATTCCACATAGAGTTTGTTGATTTCCCTAGATTATTTTTTTTCCCCTCAGGGGATGAAATAAAATTCGTGGCTTCAATCCAGAGCCATAATTAATGTGTAGATGTTTTAGGATGGTTGATTTATTAATCCCATGCTCAGCCAGTCATGCTAACAACCAGCATTCCAGCATAATGACCTGAGCAGATTACAATATGAAGTCACACTTGGCATATTTACAGCTGGACATTGGTGCAGATTCATGACTTGTCAGTAATATGCAATCTCAAGTTTGATATTTTACAGTAAAAGTAGATCATTTTTTCATTAATGAGTTATATGGTAAAACCAGGATGTGATGTCATTTCCTGACAAAGACGGAGCAATTTTAATGTGCAACCAGTATAAAAAGTTTGCAAATACAAACAATGTGAGGAAAGCATTTTTTTAAACTACTGATGAAGTAACAAGGGGCACTGTGTCAAAAGAAACAGGGGAACAAGAGTACCAGAGGAATGCAAAAAATCCTATCTCTGTGAAAGGATGGACAGAGTTAAAGCATCCGTGTTAGTGAAACCCTGCTAGCTTCCTACCTTGCTGGTCTCAGGACTGTCAGGATCAAACTGGACTTGCTTGGCAGCCAGCTCTCTCCCAGTATCCACATCATAACACAGGTACACCTGACCAAAGGCACCCTGTCCCAGAAGCTTTCCTCTGCGCCATGTCACTGGAGCACTGGGCGCTGAAAATAAAATCAGATCATCAATGACATGGCAGCTAATCCAGCTCAAAATCTCCCACAATTCACAGATTATTGTAATGTGTGAAGTACAGAGAGAAAGTAATATGTTTTCTTGTCACTGGTTGGCTGTATTGCACAAACTGGTTAGAATTAAAATCTACTGAAAGTCAAGGAGCCCACAGACAGTCATATCCAGGACAACTTTATCCCATATGCCACCAAAGGA
This sequence comes from Etroplus canarensis, assembly GCA_015106775.1. Classification (NCBI taxonomy): domain Eukaryota; kingdom Metazoa; phylum Chordata; class Actinopteri; order Cichliformes; family Cichlidae; genus Etroplus; species Etroplus canarensis. Next base: position 38,380 of record VUQH01040565.1, read on the forward strand.
AAGTGTCTGAGCTCAAGAGTGTTTTGACTACATAGTCAGAGGCAACCGTGGCTACAAACAGCATGAAAATATGTACAAGCATCAGCATGTAGTAGCATTGACCAATTACTGATGTTGGCCTAATGGTGATAGGAAGTCCTAAATATTCTTTGCTAATAAAAGGAGTCAACCAGGTGGACCATTCCCTCCATGATCATGACCAATAAGATCATAATCATCACATCTAACGGTACAGACAACTATGCCATTAGGTCACCATGTGTGCAAGTTTCACTAAAATGTGACCAATCGTCTAGAAGGAGTAGCAATGTTTGTGAACTGCAGATGGATGGATGGAGGTATGGTTAGACAGATGCCTTGGCATTGCATTAGCTCCTTGCTCCTTTGACTGACTGAGCTAACAAATCCCCCACAAATGGTTGTCCATTTCTTTTTTACATAAGTATACACGTCGGAATTTTGCATATTACATTAAAGTGTCTTTGTAGTGTAGCGGTTTACACATTCGCCTTGTAAGCAAAAGGTTCCTGATTTAACACCAAGTGGGGACACGAGTCCCTCCCACCATAGGAGGGTTGTGTCAGGAAGGGTATCCAGTGCAAAAATGGTGCCAATTACCGACACAGATTCATCTGCTATGGCTATTTGTAGGAAAAAAAGAGAGCAACAGATGATGCTATACTTTTTACATGATAGAGACTGTAACATGAAATGATCAATTACATTTTCAGAAATATAACAGTGTTACATAAATTCCTCAAAAATTTATTTTCAATTACAGTTTGAAATAAAGTCTTTGTGGTAAACTTGGCTGAACATTTAACATAGTTACATCCATGTTGGGAGCACAGAGTTGAAACTGTCGTGTGTGTAAGAAACCAAAGCTTTTTTTGTTTTTGTTTTTTTTAAGACTATTCATTTTTACAGCTTCAGATGAAAAATGTCACTACTGGTGTTGACCCTTGGAGTCTGCTATAAATGATTTATTCATCTCTATCATGACCTTTATGTATGCCATCCTAATCAGTGAAGTGTATATTTTAATGCATAGTTTGTTAAGCTAAACTCACATTTATGGGCAACAGAACGATCCTGGGGACGCAGCCTGCCTTGTGCATCAACCAGCTGCCAGCTCCCCAGACTTTCCTCACTGCCGTTAAGTGACCGCCTTGAGGGAACTAATGTGAAAAGGTTCCCCTGAGGGCGACGAATCCGTGGAAATGTGCGACGACCTGCAAGCGAACAGGAGTGGAGGAGTGTGGCATTGACTAATCTCACAATATGAATGAAAGACTAAGGGAGGCTATACTACAAATAGGGGCTATGTTCAATGAATTGAACATACCTTAAAAATGCTATAGATATTATTAGTCTTACCTTCACTGTGCTCTTTATAATGGAGGGAAACATGGTACCTTCGAGGATAGGTACCTCCTTTCCCTGCAACCCTGTCATAGACATGATTCTCCCTGTCTGAAAGCAAACATCCAGAGATTCACAGGTCAGCAGGATTACTCTGCAATCCAACCACATTTTAATGTGTGAGCTACCCTGATACTCTACATCATAACTTTTACTTCCAAAGAAGTCAGCAGACATCAACTTGAATTTACTGTTTGTATAAGCTTGCTCTCAGTTTAACATCATCACTAACAAGCACTAATAATCAAAAGTAGATAAAAGATAAGTAGATAAAATATTAGCTAATATTAGATAAACAGTTATTAAAGTTTAGTACAATTGATAGCTCAGCTTATGAAAGGACAGGACAACTTGCTATATACATGAGCAAGTTGCAGCCTAAGTACACATAAATCTTCATGAGAAGGTATGAACTTTAAATTTGTCACACTGTACCCCTTATTGTATGAGCACTGTAATAACATTTTTCATGGTTGTTGGAAAAAGTTAGAGAAGTTATGAGCTTGGCTCTTACCTGAGCACTCTTGTCGATTATCAGGGTAACTCTTGGCTCTGTGCATGCGAGACTTCCTCAGTGAGGGGCTGTGAAAGAGGAAGGGGAGAGAAGACAGAGATGTTGAGGGACTTCCCAAAATAAAACTACCATTTCATCAGCCAGAATTAGGGTGTTTAAATATAATTCTTTACAGCTATTGCATTTTGCAAACTTATCGTGAAATGTAATGGAAAAATGATAGAATACGCCATGAGCAGGGAGTTCCTGGCAGGCAGCATCAATGTTACTTTTGTATTTAGCAGGCAGAGCTTGTTTGTCACCTGTCTGAGCTGCTGTCCAGAGACTGACAGCTTCCAGAAACCGAGTTCTCTGCACTGCTCCAGGGATCTAGCACCTGCACAGGGCACAACAGAAAATGAAGCGTGTGTGAATGTATACGTGCTTCATATACACAGAGAACCATCCTTGTGAAAACTTTAATCTTCTGTAGAACAGCTACATGGGCAAAACAGGGATGAACAAATCTGGGAAATTCGCTGAGTAGTTTGTTTGGCCTTTTAATCCCATGCTTATTAAACTCCTTAGTAACTCGTTTTGAAAAATCTTATCAACACAACACAGTCCAATAACAACCGAAAACAGAAAAGACCCTAATGCAATCTTACTACGTAAACAAACCTTAAAAGTCCAAATCACAAACACACAACATGTATATGAATTCTATTAGAAGGTGTTTTTTCCATTACGAATAAAGAGATGGCTCACGCATTGATCGCTGGTCTCAGGGATGAACTCCCCCTCACTGTTTATGCTGGTGTATGAACCTTGGCGGGCAATCCTCTGCTGGCGTTCAGGAACATAGCCAGGAGGCGGGGAACTTCGCCCTGTGTTCTGAGAACCTGGGATCAGACAGTAATTATGAGCATAAACGAAAAGATCACACATGAAAAATATAACTTCAGATCCAGATGTGGACTTTACATGTCCAAGGACAATGTCCTTTGAGTGTATCGAATCGCTACATGTTATGGAAAAAATGCTTTGCCTAATATTTTTTTAAACTATTAGGCCATGCTCCTCTCCACTGAAACTGATTTTGTTTTCCTGGAGTACAGACATAAAAATCAAACATGTTGCAGTTAAAACTACAATCATACAACTCAAGGACACATTCATGAAGTAATTCTTGGTTGTCTCCCTCCCGAGCAACAAAGAGAAGGAAAACAATAAGTGAATACGCTAACATTCTGCCTTAAAAGAGCAACACTTCAAAATTTGTTTCAGCATTTATGGACTGGTCTTGTCATACTGCAAAGCTCTCAAGCCCTCTAGGAGCCACTTTGACTCCTCCTGCTGTAGAGAAAAAAAATCCTAAACCAGAACACTGGTCCACCACACTAATAGCATTCTTTAATCTGATTGGCTGCTGTCCAGCATGCATCGTCTAGTGATGGTGAACAGGAAAAGGAAGAGGACCCATTGCAACAAGGGGAAGCAAAAGAAAGAACAACACGACAGAGTAAAATAAGGCAGCAGGCAGGGAAATCAAGGTAGGAAAAAGGAGGGACAAAAAGAAACCTCAACAAAAATGCAATATGACATCTGCCTATAACTAATAATTCATTCACTGCTAGAAAATGAATCCATTCACATGCCCTCTTTTGAGTCAGTAAAATTACAAAGAACTTCAAAGACAGTTGAAATTACAGTATTTACCAGCTGATAGGTGGCGACCCCTGGGCTCAGAGGTTTGGTA
>VUQH01040565.1:42073-57647 GCA_015106775.1 Etroplus canarensis
GTATACTGTGCTCACATCTCCAGTGGATTGGGAGGACTTGATCCTCACCTGTTTGCATGGCACATGGTGGGAGGGGGAGGATGCCTGCAGTTAGGGAAAGGAAAAAAGAACAGGAGATTTGAACAACATATAAAACAATCACGTCATGTAACCACACCAGTTGGTATCACATAAATAAAATCAGGAACTTTGGTTTTTCACAACATGGCTCCGCAGTGAAGAAATTGCAGTGGTGCAACTGTATGCTGTAAATGCACACCCACCCTGTACATGTGTGTATTTTTGTGTCTTACATTGCTGTGCTCCTGAGTGAGGAGCAGTATCCTGATGCTCTTCATGTTGGAGCTTCGGTCTAGTAAGTTGATTGCCTTGTCAAGGTCATCCTGTCCTCGCAAAGGAATGGACAACTGCCAGGACATAAAACAAAAAAAAAGAGAACATGAACACACACACACAAAATCAAAATGAAACAGAAACAAATGCTTGCCAAGATTTACAAGCATACAAATATTTCTGGACAAACAGAAAATGCACAAACATTAATAAATCAATAAGAAAACACAGGAACATAGATATGCAGATATGCAATCAACAGAAAGAACTGGAACGTTGATATCTGATTATTTTCCATTTACTAAACTACATCCAATTCCTCAAATGAGGATTTACTACTATTCTTTGTTTTTAGTAAATGTCTTAGGAATTTAGATTAATAATCGGACAAATCCAAGCATCTGACGAAGATACAACAGATAATTCTATCTTTTACCTCACTCAGAACAAATCTGGACTCACTGATATGACACATTGTTGCTTGATGGAAAGGAGCACAGAATGGCTAAGATAGACTACACAGTAAAATACTCTACCTCATTGTTCATATAATGCAAGTCTAGCTGCTGGCCAAAGACTGTCTTGACTTTCTGCTGAATTTCCTCGAACTGCACAGGTCGTCCAAACGCCAGAATCCTACATGCAAAGAAAGAAGCAATGACACACACGCACAGACAGATTAGGAGAGATTTGTACCAGTTCGTAAGGCAACTGCTTTGACTTACATGCACACATGCAAACAAAATACACATTATCTGCTGTTTTTAGTGTGCGCAAATTCTTCTAAGTACACCTTGCATATTTGTGGTTTGTGCTTGCAGTCACTGGCTAACCACAGTCCTTTCCCCTTCTATTCTCCAGCTCACATACCACTCTGAATTAAGTACTGAACTGTGTGTTAGACTGCAAGAAGTGCTCTTTCATAAACTGGAACATGTGACAACAACAGCATGCCTAAGTGAATGTGTTTATGTCTCCTGTGTGAGTTATTACTCCCTCTCTCACTTGCATATCTATGTATACTACTTGAAAGTATGATACTCTCACACACAACACGCATGTGAGTGCAAACCACACCAAACTCACCTCCTCTCTCCTGAGAATTCAAATTTTATCCTTACATCATCCTGAGAGAAAACAGAAAAAGGAAGGTCAAAGAGTGCTTGTAGCTGTGATGTCTTCACCTGCTGGATTTGCACAAAGACAAGACAATCTGTACCGCTTTCATTTCTTCATCACAAACGAGAACTTACTTAGACTCATAACAACTGCAAACAAAGCTACTGAAGTTAAACAGATGGCAGAGGAGATTGAACGTTCCATTGAGAAATTCTCTATCACGAAAGCACTGTTCTCCATTTCAGGAAATACACTGACTATATTTGCCTTCTTGGAGAGTTATGAGAAGATTGTCTCCTGAGTGACAATCAGAAAACATGAAGCTACAGCCAGGATCCGGTTGGCTTAGCTTAGGCTGGAAACAGGGAGATCAGCTAGCAAAGTCCTGTCCAAAGGTAACAAACTACACCTACCGCTACCTCCAAGGTTCAACAACCTAAGTGATTTCAAATTGCTTTGATTTGCAGAAAAACCAAAGTGTAATACTGCAAAATTGAGGGGGCATAACTATGGCTTAGGATTTAAGATGCTGACCATGAACACCAATAACCTGGTTCTAGCCCACAACTTACATAAAAAACTGAATTGAAGTTTTAACAGTTTGTTTTTATTACAGATTAAACAGTTATTTTGTGAGCTTTTTTCCCCATTACCTTTGGACAGAACCAGGTTAGCTCTTTCCCAGTTTACCAGCTGCTGACATTAGCTACATACATAATCTACAGAATTCAGTCTTCTAATACAATTATTGCAAGACGGTGAATGAGATACTTTCCACAAATGTTGCACTATTCACTTAGGCAAACACTAAAAAGAACGTGTGGGTGGGCAACTGGCCACTTTTTCATGCAAGCAGAATATATTTTTAGAGAAGCAGCTAAAAAATTGATTTAATTTTGGATGAAGGAGCAGCATAGCTATGGGTGGTGACTTTGGGAATTAATGTTAAAATGTGAAACTGTGTGAGTCAGCAGAAATACTAAAAGCATAAAAAATATAGCTAGATAATTCATGAAAAGTTACACCAAGCTCTATTAGAGCAGGTTTCATGACAAAAATTCTATGCTTGACACGATGTAGCTGTTGAATTTCAGAGCAAAAATCTCACCCTGGTTGAAGAGTCATACTGTTGATTTAGGAGTTTTTGCTGATTAGTAGGCTTATCATGCTTCATTCTCACCTGAACTAACCAAGACATAAAGCAATTCAATTTTTCTTTTTCTTTTAAATTTTACTCTTCTGCAGATGGTTCAGTGCAACCCTGTAGTGTAATGGTTTACACATTCGTCTTACAAGTGAAAGGTCTCTGGTTCGATTACAGGTGAGGACACAAGTCCCTCTCACCATGGAGGGTTGTGTCAGGAAGGGCATCTGGCATAAAACCTCTGCCAAATTACCAATGCGGATTAATCTCCTGTGGTCACCCCTTGAGGAGAATACAAGGGAGCAGCCAAAGGTACATTTTTACTCTTCAGCAGATGGTCTATATATATATATATATATATATATATATATATATATATATAGAGAGAGAGTGTGTGTGAAATTTATGGGGTCTATAACTTAAGTTCAGCCTGTTGCTTAAGGGTCTCTCCCAACACCTGGCTAATTTACCTCTTCAGCACAAGACAACAAAACACATTTTAAGTGTTTTTATGCTTAAGAAATCTTGACATTGTATTTACATAAGGGACCAATGTGTTACATTTCCGACTTATGGGAGATATAATTGAGCATAATTTCTATTTTTCCTGAGGTAAATCTTGACTTATGATGACAACAACACAATTTTTTAGCTTTTTGGTTTCATTCATTTTCAGAAAATTAAATGATTCATTGTTACTTTCAATTTAAATTGTGATGAAATGATGCTGTACCTGTCTGTTGGCCTGTGTTGGTGTCTTGGGTTTACTGCTGTCATAAGGCAACACAGGCTGGCGCCGTGTCATCTGGAGGGCAACCAGGTCCTTCATTATAGAGTGAAGAGCCTGCCTCTCATCTAGAGAGGATAATGGTTGGCAAAAACACACAATTAGAGTGTAGATTAGAAAATGGACAGTGTGTGTATGGCAGAAAGGGAGAGAGGTATGAGCTATGCTCTAAAAGGTGCGTATAGGCAATTAGTCACCTTTAACCGCAGCCATACCAAAACTATCCTGTGACAGAGTATCAGAGGCTGGAAAGAAGTGCAGTGTTTTTGATATGCTTATTCCCACGTTTGATCTCAGGGAAAGTTCTGCCTTGGCTGGACTAGCTCACGAAGGGAAAATATTCCCCTTGTGTAGCTTGGACAGACATCACACAGCCCTGGGGCAGCTGAAAGAACCAGGCCCCCATCTCCAGAAAGCCAAAACCTATTCTTCACCTGAGTGCCTGGAGCAGCAGCTCACACAAGCTTTGCCCTTGGGGATGCTGTTTGGTGTGTGTGCCTGTCTGTTTTTATCTTGTGCTTTTAGTAAACCATGCTCTAAATGTCTGTTTAACATCAGAATTTAGAAGACTTACTCATTGTGGCGTTGTTTGCGAATGAGGTCTACAAACTAGTCTTCAGAAACTCGTCTCTGCTGTGCCAACTCCCCCGCCAAACACAGTCTGTTGTAACAAACACAGAAATCAATTAATTATGAGAACAAAGCTTGTATTAACTGGGGTTATTTTTACATATTTTTTGTTTGGAGAAAGCTATCACTCAGTTTCACAAAACTTGTATGTAAGAACCTCAGCCCACAAAATATCATCATAGTGGTAAATGCTATGGTGATGAGTAGACCATATAGAAAAGGGAAATCACAGAATGAAATCTGAAGGCTGGCATGACAAAGTCATTATATTGTAATCAAATTACACATCCATGTTTAATGTGTTTCAGAGAACCTCATTTTCATTTACAACAAAAATCTCTTCTCATGCTGGATTCCTTGCAGGCATGTAACCTAACCCTGCAGACCACAGACCTGAAGAGTTTTTCTGACTGAAAGCCTAAGTGAATGTGAAAGTTTGTAGTTCATGTGAGAATGTGTGTTTGCCCATGAGAAAGAATGACAGTTGGAAATGGCTGAAATTCAAGCTGCCCTGGCAGTGATCATTCTGGCCCAGTTCATATGGGAAGAATGTTCTTTGTGAGGAGTTTTCTGCCATTTGAAATATCTACCAGCTTTAAAGGACTCCCACTGCACAAGCTGCAAAACTCAAACTCAGCTGTGTCATAACTCCATTGTTGATGTTAACAAGGCAATATTATCAGCCCTATTCAAGGCGTCAACAGCATTATAAACTGAGGCATTTCCTTCAATGGAGAAAGTTTCCCTCAAATTTAGGCCAATAAACCGTGGAATTTAAACTAATTCAACAAAGGGGAATTCAAAGAGTTCTTGTGACTTTGAGGTCTTAACACAAGCTTAGTTTTTACAAATGTACCAAATAATGGTTGAATATTGCTTGGTAAATCAGAGACAACCGACTCATTACTGATAACTAAAGTGTAAACAGGTAATAGGTTTTCCCCCTCAGAACAGACTGACTGTTTTTCATCCAATTCTAGTACCCCAACTTACACTACTGTGCAAAAGTCCTGAACCACCCCTCATTTCTTTACATTTTGCTTCAAGGATCCAGACTTTCTTGTATTTTTTTAAAGTAGTCCTGAGCAATAGTTCTCCAGGCTTTGTGAAGGTCTTTCAGAGTCTTTCTTTTGACATCGGCTGCTTTTTTCACTCATTCTCTATCCAGTCCTTGTACCAGACTATTTTCAGAGGAATGTTTTTACGGAGGTCAGCAGAGAGGTACAACAGTGAATGTCTAGAGTCAGCTGTAAAACATGGTGAAGGCTCTGTCATAATTTAAGGCTGCATTTCAGCCAGACGTGTGGGGGATCTTGTCAGATCAGATTTTGATCTACCAATCAATACCATCTGGAAAGCATCTGACTGGCAACAGCTTCATTTTTAGTATGTCAATGATCCCAAGCACACTGCCCATGCAGTAAAAGCCTACTTGGATATGAAAAAACCACATAATTGAACACTATCAGACATGGACTGGACTACCCAGAGCCGAGACCTCAACATTAATGAAGCAGTGTGGGATCATCTTGACAAAGAACAGAAAAAAAGGCAGTCAATATCCAAAGAAGAGCTTTGGAATGTCCATCAAGAATCCTGAAGAACTATTCCTAGAGACTCCTTAAAGAAATGACAAGAAACCACACCTAAGATAGTTCAGGCTGTGCTGCAGAATAAAGGCAGACATACCAAATACTGACTTTCAAGCAAGTTAGCATTGTATACATCATATACTGTATTTGCATTTATGTTTGCAAATGTTTCAAGAAATCGCTGCACCTATTTCCCATTTTCCTAGCAAAACATCAAGAAATGAAAGGCAGCTCAAGACTTTTGCACAGTTGTGTAGGTCAGTCAGTACTTTCAGCTTGTCAGCAACTTGAAGCCAAAGACTCAGACAAGATGTTTCATGTTTTTCATGATGTGTGCTTTACTTTTTTTGAAATATACTGTAAATCCATCTACACACGTTTTATCATTGGGTACCTATCAAGTCTTGAAAACTATAGACTGGTTTGGCTTAGATTATAACCATGTAAAAAATCTGGTCAAAGAAGGTCAGACATGAAGTTGAACAGCGTCTGAGTCTGAAGCCAACAGCAGAGGTTGTATGTCTGTACTCGTAGCTGAAAGGCTGTTTTAATGGAAAACAGAAACTTGTGTACATAAAATAAGCAGCATCGGCACCTGAGGCAACTCATTGACTTTGTGGATTTCTGGGTAATAATCACCCACAGGAATGCAGGGCATGTCCGTCTGTGGTCGCCGGAGCGTTGCCACTTTGCTTTCAAGCTTATGCTGCTCTTATATTTAACTGCCAATGGTGAAAGTGCCAAATATTTTTGTCCTTTAGTCATTGAACTTCATATTTATGACATTTAATACTCTAGAATAGAACATGGTGTTTATATAGTGTGTATTTCTCACTGCTGCATCAGTGCACAGTCGCTTCAGGTAACTCAGAGCAATTATCTCATACCTACAGAATGTTTGAGAAAGAACAGTAAGCACACTTCATCTTAAAACAAAACCTCAACTCAAGTCGTCCTTCTAGTCAACAACACAACAACAAACCTCTCTGTCCTATCCCCAAGCTACCCTCATCTCTCTCTGGCTTCTCCTGATTTTAATTACCTCCCAAGCGGAATGCGGGGAATTCAACGGAGAGCTAGGCTGCACTGTACCAGTCCAGTCAGCTGTGCCTGCTTTATTTTCCTTGTATCGCATTTCCAGGACTAGCAGGATTTACATGGATTTTCCTCCGCCCTGTCTTCTCTGTCTGTTTTGAGAGGTGTTTAGTCTGAGGCTGTTTTTCTCAGCCCCCGTCCCTTGTCTCAAGTCAGTGATGCATCTGGACTCAGGGCTTCACAGCAAAATCCCATGGTCTGATGTCTGTCGTGTTTCAGGTGCACATGTGCTTTTCATTTAGGGCAACCCACCACATTTAAGTATTGCAATCTCAACAAAGAGCTAGTGCTTGTCTTGGCTAGGCTAGGAGTAGTTTCCAAATGTCCTCTGTAGTATTTTCATACATGAAAATACACAGAAAATAAAAGCTTAAGTACAAACATGCATAAAAATCTCAGTATTGAAAATCCTGTTTATTGTGAATGGTAATACAAAGAAAACTGAGAAGATTTAATGATAGCCAGCTGACTATTTGTCTTCCAGTTCTGGGTGAACTTATACAAGTATTGTGGAAAAAGACAAACTTCTTACAAGCCTAATATATTACATCCTGTCAAAGTACCACATCAATTACCCGAGCTGAGCGAATGTCTCTAGCAATTAAGTCTATTGCTTGGTGTTCAACATAAATATGACATCAATACAAATTTTTGGAGGGTGGGGTGGGGTGTTGCCAAGCTGAGACCCATCATAACTTCACACATACATTCAAATACAACCTTTTACAGCATCCTATAGATTATAGAATACATCATTATGCAGAATTTTAAGCATGTAGTTTAATCACTACTAAGAAAACGTATCTTCAGTTCTACTAATGTGGTAATTTGATGTCATGTGGTGGTGTGCGTGTTCTTTATTTCTCTCTTTTTTCTAAAAACAGTCACATGAAGTCATTCTAAAGTCCATAATCTAGTATTAGTGAGGCAAACGCACCCGTAAAAAACTTTAGGTAACATTTAAATCACACATCAGATACTGATAAATGAGCTGAAGTAGAAAATCTCTACTAATAGACATTTTGCAGTCTGTTGAGAACAAAACGACAGCAACAGTCAGTAGAAACCAAGTCATAAACCCTTTGATGGCTGGGTTCAATATCGCACTAAAAATCAAAGCTAAAACTGAAATCACAGGCTGATCCAATTTGTCTCATAATGTGGCTCAGTAGTGTGTATGCATCCCCAACAACATCTGGGCATGTTTCTGGACACAGATATATACACACACACAATGTCCCAGAGGGTCTCAGTTGGATTTGGGTCTTGGGAACCAGTCAGTGGCATCAGTGCATTCGTCAGTGACTGCCTACACACTGGCCACATGAAGCTGGGCATTGTCCACCAAGAGGAATATGGGGCCCACTGCACCAACGTAAGGTCTGACAATAGGATTTCACCCTGGTACTTAACAACAGTCAGGATACTGTTGGATAGCACATGGAGGTCAGTGCAATCCTCCAAGGATATGCCTCCCCAGACCATCACTGACCCACTGCCAAAATGTCCACGCTGCTAGCTTAAAGTTCACCATGGCGTCTCCAGACTCACATTTCTGTCACATACAGTCAATGTTAACCCGCTGTCATCTGTGAGGAAAATGGCGCGCCAGTGGTGGGCCTGCCAGTTCTGCTGTTCTTGGGTACGTGCCAATCAATCTGCACAGTGCTGGATGGTGAGCACAGGTTCCACTAAAGGAAAAGGCCCCCCCATGCCACCCTCATGGATTCTGTTTCTGGTAGTTTGTCCAGAAATATCCACAATTAACCCACTAGAGATCATTTTGTAGGGCTCTGGCAGTGCTTCTCCTGTTCCACCTCACAGAAAGGAGCAGACAATATATTGCTTGACTGATGCTCTTCTACAAGCCCTGTCCTCCTTGTATTACAGCCCGTCTCCTAGTATCTCTACTACAACTCTGTGCAGAGAGACATAACCAACCTTCTTGCCACAGCATACACGGATGTGCCATCCTGTAGGACCTGCAACCTGAAAACCATTCCCTTTCTGGGGCTTGTCTTGCTGTTGCCTCTCCAGGGCACCTGTTGTCACGTTCATTTATACCAAAGCAGGTGGAATGGATTCACAATGGTTTATGTTTCCTAACTGGCCAGACTGATATCCTGAAGTTTAACTGACTTTGTATTATCCTGTGATGATAAAGGATTCCCTTGATGTTTTTGAGCAGTGAGGTTTTCCATTTACTTCTTCTTCTAGTAAATTTTATTGGCGGTTGGCAAACAACAAAATAGTGCATTACCGCCACCCACTAGTATCCCGTCCACTCGTGTCAGTGCTGTCAGGTTACATGTTTTATAGTTTTCTGCCTCCCTTTGATGTCTACACAAAATACCACCTCAGACCAAATTTTCATCTTTCAAACAATGCTTCTGATTTGGATGCTTGCAAAAAAAAGTTATTAGTAGTATTTTTCAAGGTTTGTTTAAAGCAGTCATCTTTGAGAAGGCAAAAATAACTTTTCACTTTCATTCAGCTAATAAACAAATCAGGTGTATGCTTTGACAAGCCTACAACTCATTTGGTCTAAAATACTTTATAGGACTGTTTAAGACATGCCCTGCTGATCTAATAATATCTGTCTCACTTAAACAATGACCTTTGCATGCTGTCAAAATAATTATACTTTAGCAGATATTTAATTTAGCTGTTACAAAAGAACAAAAAAAACCCCCAAAATATCTTAATTAGTCACTTTTAACCCATACTCATCTTACATCAAATTACCTACACAAGCTTGTGGTTATACTAACTCAACTGGGTTTTTGCTACAAAAGAGCACACATGCTGTAATTTCTGAAAACGAGGAAAATAAGCTTATAAAATTAAGAAGCAAAGCTGCCTGATGGTAACTACGAAATGTATTTTATTTATTAAAAGAGGGGGTTTTAAGCACAGATAGAGACTCATGAGGTCACAGACAATCACTCTCTTTTATGGGACCTTGGAGGTTTTAGAAGATATTAACCACTATAATCTAGTTTCTAAATTCCTTTTCAGCGTTTTATACCCTCCATATAGTTAGATTTGACAACTCTGAGCTCAGCAAACTAAACAGAACTTAAAATAATAACACCATACTTCTTAAATAATGAGAAACGTATAAATTGCTGTGTTTTGGCACGCAGGGTGCGTTGATCTGACAGTACTTAAAGTACATGAACATCTGTGACTCCTGTCATAGCCCTCACCTGGTCTCAGGGCAGGTCAGGGCAGAGAGTCTCCTGAGTGCACCCGGCCGGTCACCGGCGTCCGGCGGCAGGAACGACGCAGTAGGTCCAGCTGCCGTTAACGTCCATCCGCGTCCTCAGTCAGACCGACACACCGGACAGTGCGCGCGAGCGTGAGGGCGCCATTGGCGGGGCTGACCCCCCCAGGTACCGGGGCTTGTCTTCTTCAACGGAAAGTTATTGCGCGCTCACAAAGCGATTCTTTCCAACCTGTACAAACAGCTGTGCGCTTCACACACACAACGCCGCGATGGGGAAGCCTACATCAAACAGTTCCAGCTGTGGCCCAGAGGCAAACTTCTGCGCCGTTGGAGCCTCGGATCTTTGGAGAACTTGAACTTCCAACACATCTTTAGAAGCCGCGCACACTAGACATGAGTGGTTTGAGGCCTCCCGTGTCCTGTAACTGTGTTAAATACGAAGACGAACTGCCAAACCCAGGTGTAACAACAACCGTGTGGCCTGTATGAAATCCATTTGAGGGGAGCAGCTCGTCAGAGGAAAAGACCGAACGATTTCCGTGACCCTGACGGCCTCTCTTCCTGCTAAGTTTGCGGATTTTCCTCGTCTGTGGTCCCCGGTTTGATTCCAAAATATTCTAAGCAGGAGTTGCCTTTATTCTTACGGTCGCGTTGCCTAAATCCGCACCGCACTGCAACATGAACAAGGATATAAACATAATCGGGCACAAAGGCCTGCCTGGTCTGTAACAAAAAGTACTGGTGTATTAAACTGAAAAAAAGCTACTTGATGGGTTCGGATTTAAGAAGACATCGGCAGAAAAAAAGCGCTACCTCTCGCGTTGTTTTACACACGTTAACCTGGTTTGTTCTGTCAAGCGACGCCAAGTTGGATGAAGTCCACTGCTGTTTAGACTTCCCCGGAGCATTCAAACTGAAACGCAAAAGCTGTAACTGTCACAGTTCAGCCTGCTTCCAGCGGCAGCGACGAAGTTGTCGTGTGGCGTCGGAAGCCAGCGGTTAGTCCGCAACTTTTCCCCAACCAAAACAAAGCAAAGAAACGGTCTTCAGCTGAGTACGTCAAACTTCCTGACAGAAAAAAAATATATATATATCGCCACCGGAACCAGCTTTTATGCTTCCAGCAAGTCGTGAAAACAGCTCGGAAAGCTTGTAGCCATGTCTCCCATATGCAGCGCTATCCACCGTCCATACGTTTGGAATAACACTGATTTATTCCCGGAGGGGGGGATTTCTGACCGCTAAACTCTCCAAATTAGCGCCGTGCAGCCGCGGGGACGCGCTGTTACTCGGTGGAAGTCTTCTCGCAGGAGCGCGCACAGTATCATTAGCGGGGCGGACCAGCTGTGACGTCGGTGAGGCCTTTGGAGCTTTCGAAAGGGTTGGAAAACACGAACTTCTGTAGTTTTAACTCTAAAGCAGCTTTTTATCTTTTTCTTTTTTAAAAATTTGAAGTAGAACAAAATGTATGCAAACACTATGGCATTGATTAAGGAACAGGTACTAAAGGAATAGAATAAAACACAGATAGAACTAGAAAAGCATTCAGAGAGCTCAGACCTCCACCAAACAGCTCATTTCCCCTCATATTCTAACTTACACCTAAAACTTCTTCTTCTTCTTCTTCTTCTTCTTCTTCTTCTTCTACTCCTACATGTTTATATCTATCATAGTGCCTTTGATGTCCAAGACATGATCAAAGGCACTATGATGATCATGCATTTGATGTCCAACCTCCTTGGCAGAGGTAATCAGGCTGATATCACTATTACTTCAATGGTTATTGATTTCAGGATTTTTTTGTTCAGCATGATCCCATCACCTGATTCTTCCCAAACTGTAACCACCTCTTCCTTTTGTGAGATCGAATCCATAAAACACATTTCAGCCAAATCCGTTCATAACTTTTTGAGTTATTTTGCACACAGACAAACAGACAAACCAACACTGACGAAAAAATATACCTCCATCATCTCGGCGAAGGTCAACAAAAATTGTTCAAAATCAGCAGTCAGGGGGGCTCACGTAGTGTATTTAAATGACATCCTTCTGTTAAACAGAAAAGCGTCTTGGCATTTTTGTTTGTCATAAATTTTAGGGCTTTGACAAACAAAAGAAACTCACTATAAAATACAAAACATTTAGGCATTGCTCTCAGGAATTTATATTTATGAATATAGAATAGTGTTCTTGTAGTGTAGTGGTTTACACATTTGCCTTACAAGTGACAGGTCCCTGGTTCAATTTCAGGTGGGGGCATGCATCAGGAAGGGCATCCGGCATAAAACATATGCCACATTACCAATGTGGATTAATCTGCTGTGGTGACCCCTTGGGGAGAATACAAGGGAGCAGCAGAAGGTTCAATATAGAATCTACATTAACTATATATTACCATATTTAGATTACTGTATAGAAGTTTGGGGCAACACTTATAAAACATCACTTCAACCATTATGTAAACTTCAGAAAAGAGCAATCAGAATCATTCATCACGCTGGATTAAATGATCACACTGTTTTTCAAGTCAAGAATTTCAAAGTTTATAATTATTAAATACAAAACTGCACTAACTTTGTATAAAGCCATGAATAAGATGTTACCAGAAAATATTCAAAGTCTGTTTGTCAATAGAGAGGGGGGTTACAACTTCAGAGGTAAATTAAACGATAAGACACTTTATGTACGGACAAATGTGAAATCTTTTTGTGTTACTATTTGTGGAGTTAAGCAGTGGAACAGTTTATCAGAGGGACTGAAACAATGTCCAAGCATAATTCATTTCAAAAAGATGTTTCGAAAAATGTATTTGGAACAAAAACAGTCTTTGATAAGAAGGGATGAAAAAACCCCATGAATTAATTTATGTTACCTGTGTGTGTATGTGTATATGTGTGTGTGTTTTTGTTTACGTGTCTGAAATAAACTAACTATAGCGAGAGCAGGTAGCAGGTGCAGGAGAGCCTAGAGAGGTGGAAGTATACACTGGAGAAGAGGAATGAAAGCCAGTTGAAGCAAGACAGAGTGCATGTGTGTAAATGAGGGGGAGGCAGGTGGAATAGTGAAAATACAAGGAGTAGAGGTAGTGAAGTTGAATGAGTTTAAATACCTGGGGTCAACCATCCGAAGCAAATGACAGTGCACAAGAGAGGTGAAGAAGAGAGTTCAGACAGAGTGGAGTGGGTGGAGATGACTATAAGGGGCGCTTTTTGACAGAAGGATAGCAGCAAGAGTGAAAGGGAAGGTTTAAAAGATGGTAGTCACATCTGCTGTGATGTGTGGTGTGGAGAGGATGCACTGACAAAAAGACAGGAGGCGGAGCTGAAATTGGCAGAACTGAAGATGGTGAGATTTTCTCTGGAGTGACTAGGGTGGACAGGATTAGAAATGAGTACATCACAGGAACATCTCAGGTTGAGGAGTTTCAAGAGAGGCAAGGTTAAGATGACACATTACATGTGCAGTGGAGCAATAGTGGATATATCAGACAAAGGATGTTGAAGATGGAGGTACCAGGCAGGATGAGAAGAGGAAGACCACAAAGAAGCTTCATGGATGTTGTAAACGTGGACATGCAGAGGGCTGGTGTGACAGAAGAGGATGCAGATGTGAGATAGAGGCAGATGATCAGCTGTGGCGACCCCAAAGAGGGAGCAGCTGAAAGAATAAGAACAGCACAGAATTTTAAAACTATTGACTAGAAAGTCTTTCTCACTATGATCCATAAGAAGACCATAAATAATGTCCTTTCAGGTAAAGTTGCCAAGTGAACTTTAAAGCAGCTCTTTTACCTGTCTAATTTAGTTATGTAAGACTGAACAATAACATACAGTACATTCACTCACTGAATTTAAGTGAAACATGAGGTAATTTTCTTCAGTATTTGAACTTTAGTACAGTTACAGCAACATTCACCTGAATTGATTAGAACACTTAAGTAAAAATGGCTAAAATGCTGTGTAAACAAAGGTTACTCTCAGCACAAGTCAGCACCTTATCACTGTATGTCACTGTATGTTATTACAGTTATTACACTATAGGTTGCTTTGTAGCATGTGACACAGTAGTTTTAGGAAGTTTATTTAAAACTACCTAACTGACTAATGTTTTTTGCAGTTCACGTTTGATATGTAAAACCTGTGACAGCACCAGCTTGCGTGAGGTTGGTCCTAGCTGGTGTTTGGAGATTCCTCCCATCTCATCAAGACATTGGCTACACCTGCTAGGGAGCGCATATAAGCTGGTTTTCTAGTTTCCTTTTGTATACCTTTCATTTCATTAATAAATTCCAGCTTAGTTCAGTGTTTTGGAATAGTAGTGTATCAAGTGCTTCAATTTTTTACTTTAACATACTTTACTACTGTATTTCCCTGAAATATTTATAAACATTTACAGATTATAATTTTACACATTAAACATAAGATATGATCTATCTATCTATCTATCTATCTATCTATCTATCTATCTATCTATCTATCTATCTATCTATCTATCTATCATTTTAACAGAACTCTGCGCAGTCCTATGAAAAACTTACTATTACTGTTTCCATAGGAATTAAGAGGGTAAGTAGCAGCCAGGTGCTGCCAATCAAATGCACTTGATTAATTGATCATCAGCAAGTTTGACCGTCTCCATAAAAAGCACTCATTTTTGGCAGTTTGCTGGTCTGGAGCATTTGGATGTGTTAACACAATGGTACAATCTTCCCAGGGGAGTAGACTTTCCAGCAAGTTCAATGCAAGGTCAGGTTGTGCAATGCTCACAGAAATAGCAAAAAAATCCAAGAACTAAATTTCATGCTCTTCAGTGCTCAGTTAGCATGCTAATTGTTTAAGCTCATGACAGTACAATTAGAAAAAGACTGAACAAACATGGCTTGTTTGGAAGGATTGCCAGGAGAAAACCTCTTCTCTCCAAAAAGAACATGGCAGCACAGCTTAGGTTTGCAAAGTGGCATCTGAACAAACCACAAGACTTCTGGATCGATGTCCTTTGGACAGATGAGACCAAAGTGGAGATGTTTGGTCATAATGCTATGCACCATGTTTGGTGAAACACAGCATACCAACACAAACACTTCATATCTACTGTCAAGCATGGTGGCAGAGAAGTGGTGATTTGGGCTTGTTTTGCTATCATGAGATGTGGGCACGACCATGCCACAGGGGCCCACAAGCCAGTGTAGTCCTAGTGCTGGTCCCAAGCCCGGGTAAATGGTGAGGGTTACGTCAGGAAGGGCATCCAGCATAAAAACTTTGCCAAATCAAATATGCAGATTCATAACACGACTTCCATACCGGATTGGTCGCAGCCCGGGTTAACAACGACCGCCTCCGGTGCCATTAGCCAACAGGGTGCCATTAGCCAACAGCATGCCGGTGGAAACTATGCTGCTGTTGGCCGAAGACCAAGGAGGGGGAGAGGGGGAAAGCGTGTTAGGAGGCAGAGAGAGAGAAGGAAAGGTAGGAGGGTGGAGGTGCGAGTAGGGACTTTAAATGTAGGGACTATGACTAGTAAAGGGAGAGAGCTGGCTGATATGATGGAGAGAAGGAAGGTAGATATATTGTATGTGCAAGAAACCACATGGAGGGGAAGCAAGGCTAGGAACATCGGAGGTGGATTCAAACTGTTCTACTACGGTG
>VUQH01040567.1:0-18087 GCA_015106775.1 Etroplus canarensis
CTGTTGCCTCACAGCAAGAGGGTGCAGGGCTAGGCTAATTGGCGATTCTAAATTGACTATAGGTATGAATGTGAGCGCGAACGGCTGTTTGTCTATCTTGGGTGAAATTTATGGAAAATGTAAAAAGTTCACACCACAGTGATATTATAGCATGAAAATAGGGCATTTAAGTAGAAGCATGCAATGGTGAGTTCCTCATCTCAAATAATTTATTGAAACAAAAGCCAACAGCAACAGTGGTGGGTATACCACAACAAAAAATGTCAATGTCTCAATAATTTGTCATGTGCCCTTGACCATTAATTACAGAATGACTTCTGTGACTCTTCCAGTCTCTCTGTTGCAACCTGCTGATGACACTCTGTGACGCTTTAAGCTCAGTGGCCACTTCCCTCTGAGGACATCCTGTTTGAAGCCTCTCAATGGCGAGGTACTGTTGATCAATTTTTAGGTGTCATCTTGGTCTCATGATGTCAAAATGTGAACATGATGAAAAGGACTGTTTAAATACCAGTTCTAATTGAACCAAAAAATGTATTGGTCGATTCATGGATCAAACACCAGTTATGAATTTTGCCGTTAAGCACCTCATTAGAGGACAGCAAGTTATGCAAAAAGTACTGAAACACTCAACAGTTGGACATGTGCATTCAAAAATATGGAGAACGTCAAATTAAATTCACCTGTAAAGTTTATAGTGCATTTTAGGTGCGTCCTGAAATTTCACCCGAAAGCCAAATATCTTTAACTTTTTATGAGTAGTGTATATTGCACAGATGTTGAGGTATTGCACATATACAGAGGTGTGACATTCAGTAACCTGATGTCTTGTGGAATGAAGCTGTTGCAGAACCTGGATGTTCAGCACTTCAGACTGCAGTACCTCCTCCTGAGCTGTCCCTAATGATGCTCTGGGCATGAGACAGACAGCGTTTGCATCCCAGCTCCTGGATGGGAGGAAGTGAAGTCCCAATGATCCTTTCCACTCTCCGGAGACATTTCCAGTCAGCAGCTGTACAGCTGCCACACCACACAGAGATAATAGTTTCAGTATGTCAAAAAAATTCAAGGTGGTCGTAAATCAAAAAGAGAGATTGGTTTTTATTTCGTCTTACCCATAGAGTTGCTCACCACTGAGACATCTCCACAAACAGAACCATGAGTTTCCAAAACAAGAATTCCAATTTTGCCAAAGCCAGAACTATTCCGGATTGTCTTACTGAACTTTTCTGCTCAGTTTGATTCATGCTAACTGTAATTATGAACAACACTAACCAGGATCAGGTTGTCCACAAGATCGCTGTGCAACACCAGCATGGTTTGGAACTTTACTCCTACATTGAAGCCTTGCCTGTGAAGTAACCCCACCACTACTACTTCTTTCCACTTTCATATATCCCCAAATTACATGACTGCTCCTGTGATTCTGCTGTGAAAAGGCATGTTGAGTTTGAGCACCAGACTTTCACAGTTTAAACTCTGCCTTAGACACCATTGTTAGGATAAGAGATGGTGGGATTTGATTTTAACCTGTAGGGGGTTACAGTGCACTGCCTGTGGAAAACATTATCACTGGGGTGATCCTACTTTTGCCTCCCTCACCTCGTCCCCTCCTCCCACCAGGCAGAATGACATTTATAGGGTTCCATGCAGTGGTCTGTGACCATGAAAACCATTGTTGCTCTTGAACGCACATCCCACCCTTCTGGCTCCATGGCAGGTCTGTTAGATAGCAGAGAATGTAGGGATGGAAAGTCTGCAGGGGCAGAATGGTTGACTGACTGGTGTGCATAGTCTGCTCTAACTGAAAATATGGAAATCAGCTGCAAGCTGATTTTACACCACTAACCTAAGGAAACACATATGCATTTTTTTTTACCATTGCGTTTATCTAAACTAAACTATGGTCTGTTTTTTCTTCTTTTTGTTTTTTTACGAAATAAAAAACTTACAGTATAAATAATAGCATCAGTTACTTGGTAAATCCACTGTAAACTAAATTACATGTATTTTAAATTCACTGTAAAAACTGCTACAGTTTGAACATTTGGATAGTTTTACAGTTTATAATCCATTCCAATCTAAAAAGTTTTATATTTCGACAAAAGGTATTAAACTGAGTTGATGCTCTGATCTCCTAAGAGCTTCAACTCGGGTTTAAAAGTAGCTTCGTTTTAATATAACACCTGCAAAGATTTTGTGTTTAGCTGATATTATCAGCATTTTACATTTTAAAACAATTTTTTGCTTTACTGATGGAACAAATGTCAGTTGTTATGATGGAACTGCCCACATATTGCGACAGTATTATCTTGTCATGACTTCAAGACGTTTTTGACCTAAGTGCATTTTTTAAGATTGCTGTATCTGCAGTGGAGTTGTGTTTTGAATAAACAGCACATTCTTTGACTCAGATACTCACTTTAGCGATTTAAGTAGGTCTGTCTTTAGGAAACATGTACTTCAAAGAGCATAAATAACGTTAAGCCAGCAAAGAGTGCTTGTAATATTTCCCATTTGCTTGTAAAACTGGGCAGATAACAAGCTGATATGGAATCAAAGAGAGCTGCTGTTAGAGGTAAGGGAGAAAGTATCGGAAATACAGGGGGAAATTAGGTTTGTGGAATGTCTGACACTGTGTGTTTCTTGTTGGATGACTGGTTAACTGGTTGACTACTATTACTACATACAAGTCCTACAAAGGCACTCAAGAATCTGCTGCTGACACGTGCCTCCTCACTCCCACCACCCACATATTTCATAAACGCATGGCTAAATACCAGACAAACATATACCCATGTGCTTTTTACTGTTTTACCTTAAATTCCCACTTAAAGATTATAAGTGACACACACACACACACACACACATCTATATCTATCCATCTATCTATCTATCTATCTATACAGTATATATATATATATATGTATGTATGTATGTATGTATGTATGTATGTATATATATATATATAATTTCTTCACCTGTCATACTCACACAGAACTAAAAGTGGTCCTTTATTATTTGCAGATATTTATTTTAAACTGTTTAAAGTACGGTATGTCAAAATTGTTGAGAAAAGTGTGCTCCACCATGTTGACTTAAGGGCACATTTACATCGACCGCTCTCTCTCTCTCTCCTCTTGCTTCCTTTTCTCCATGTTTCCCTTCGTAACCAGAACCACATTGACCCTGTCTTTAAATACAGCACACCCAAAGCAGATCAACATGTAGAAATGAGCTGAGTGGGTGCGTGCAAAGCTGGACTGAAGCCAGACTAATAACTGCACCATATTAGTAGTAGGTCACAGAAAAGCCATGTTTTTACATGTACTTGGCTGAAGTCAAATAAACCGATGGTTTGCAATTTACCCAGTATTTCTAGTCATTACCCTGTCGAAATTACTTGGATTTTGTACTCATTAGGCTGCTGATGTAGCTATGAGAGACCGCTTCTAAATGTGTGCCCTAATTCTTTGTATATTATTAGCTGGCATCTCCCATAGTAACCATTCACCTGGCTTTAGTGCGAGTAAACAAATGGAATGAAAAAGAAATGTAGGTCTTTAAGGGGTTATTGTTTGTTTCAAATTAAACTAATAATTATTAACAGTTATAATTTTTAAATTAATGTATTCTCAAACCAGGGTGCCAATAAGTGTCATTTTGTCAGATGCCCCTTTTGTTGCAGAGATACTCACAGGGTGTTTTTGGCATTTGTGTGTTGACGCTCCAGCTGCACAATACTGGATTCACACAAATAAAAGACTGACAAAGTCTGCATTAGAAAGTTGGAAGGATAGCTTTGGAGTGGTACTGAGTAAGTCACATGTTTGTCTGCGAGATGACCTTGCCTATCATCCCATTTGGATGCTTGGTGTTTTGCTTCACTTCATTTGCTGAATTGTTTCCTTTTCATTTGCTTTTAACTTTGCTATACGACTACAAGATTAAACCTATATGTTGAAAATGGCACTTACCCAGTGTGATGCCGCTCCTGTATATGTGACCAGTGGGGGGCAACACCTCCTCATTATTGTCCAAACCGTGTGTTTCAGGACAGACACCAAAGGAAAGGACATTTTTAGTTTTTCTGCAAACACAAAACAGCTTTCCTGGAGTGGATTAAAACAGATTTTGTGTATTAGACTCAATCTTTTTGTTACCAAATCATAAGAAATTTGGTATCAATAAAAAATGAAAAGACTCTTCTCAGTGACAGCCATGATGAGTTTAGTGGGTCAGACTTTTGGCCTCACTGTTAAAAAGGCACTCGCTGTAACCCTCTGTAATTGATGCCCCTTATGGGATTTAGATTTGATTATGTAGTTGAGTACAGCGATGCTTCCTTTTTCATGGAGGTCAAAAATAGGACTGACAACAAAAAGCAAGTTTGGCAAATAATGCTTTACTAGTTTAAGCTAGGATTTCTGTGTGGGTAAGTAGGCTATATGTACAGTATTTAGGCAGATGTCAGCGCTTGAATGTTGGACTTGCATCCATGGTGCAAACAGCACTTGGTTTCAGACAAGATGATTGATTTTTTTATATAAAGTCACATTTTGTATGTTAGCAGTACACCAATAGCCAGATGACAATTGCCCTCTTGAGAAAAAGCACAGACAGACAGACACACACACACACACACACACACACATACACACACACACACATACACACACACGCAAGCACATACACATATAAATACATATACACATGCAAAACACTTATTTTGAATTTCTGAATGTTTATGGCAATGCTTTTCCACTCTCTGTTGTTTAATGCATGTTGTCAAGAAACAATAAAAGTTTAAATGGAAACAGAGACTGCGCTTGCAGGAAGGTAATGGAAATCATTAGAGGACATCATTGTTCAATATTTATGTGTGTGTACTTAATGCACACATAAATATTGTGTCTTTGTGTGCGCGTATGAGTGTGTCTGTGTGTGCATCTGTAAAACGTCTTCTACAACTATTAGATGGTGGTATGCACGTCTGAGCCTTGGTCACGTTGAGACACATTCACATGTGTCCACAGTTTACTTGCATCTGCACAATCATTCTGTTTACAGGCTTCATGAGAGAACAGTGTTCCTTAGTTCAAGCCATTACTCATAGTGTTAGAACTTTTTAATAGGAAACCAAGCGAGATTTGGCTCAGTGGAGACTTATGCACAGACAATAGCTCATTGATGCTAGCACCGTGTCACTCCTACCTTCTCACTCCCTCTGCGCCTCTAGGTGCTGACAGACTGATAGGCAGCTATTGTTCCACATCTGAATCGGAGGAAGGCAAGCTGTGGCCTCTCCCCTGCTCCCTTGCTTCCCTCTCTCTCTTTCCTGGCCACTTCGTCTGAGCTCCCTCTCCTAATTCCTTGCTCGCTGTCACTATCATCCTTTTTTTTTCCATGCATTTTTTAAAAATTTTGATTTTGCAGATATCCCCCATTTGCTTGCGCATTCATCTCCTGCTTATTTCCCCTTTGTGTGAGTCTGACTTCCTCTCTCGCTCTCTCTCATCTTGCTATCTCGTCCCTTCCCCTCCCTAGCTTTCCCCCACCATGCATCTGTCATTCTCACTCTCCCTCCCTTTTTATCTCCTGACTGTATGTATCCGTTTATCCGGGCCTGGAGTGCCACAAGCAACTTGGCAGGTCACATTCTTTGCTCCTCCATCTGTTGGCTTGATCTCCAATTTCACTTTATCAACATTGTCATCCTTTTTACAATATTGTTCCCTTTCTGTCTCCTTCTCCGTTTCTTATTCTCTTGCTCGTCCTTCTATGTCATCACCTTCATTTGTGCATGAATCCTTCTCCTCTCATAACCTTCACCACCAGTAACCCATGGGACCAATCTGTGGATGAGTTGTGGTGAAAAGCATGTTCAAAGTTCAAAGCAAAGTTTTGTCTGCATTGGTAGTTTAAATTAACACAATTATTATCTTCTAGAATTTTCCTCAGTGGTGTCACACTCCGATAATTGCTCAAGCTCTTTGAGATAATTGGGGTGTTATCAAAATTCCACCATGGTAACGAAACCAGATATCCAGTGTCTTAAAATTGCCCTGTTAATGCATGCAGCAAGAATTTGTATAATAGTGACATGCAATGCATTGCAAAGGTGTTAGAGCTTATGTCTCCAGTTTTCACAGAAAAGTAGTAGATTGACTGTACACTTTGCATATGTGCTTTTCTATCTTGCTGAAAGTTTGATGAAAAGATCAAAGTCAATCTCACACAGCTAACAGTCAACAACCAAAATTTAAAGGGTTGCTTAATGAGCTCTAGGAACTGTGTTAAGAAACTTTGCTATGCCTCAAATAATTTGCTGGCTTTCTATTTACTGTACCAACATAAAACACAATGGCTGCATCTTCCCATCAAACTCTTGACAAGAATTAATGTATCTGGAGATAGTAAATTTATACTATCTCCACTGACTGTTAAAATTGATCATATAAAGGCTGAATAACCATTTTGAGCAAAAAAGACCTAATGAAGTTAGCTCATCAATGTTTAAATCATTTCTTTCTTACATTTATCCATATAGATTACTTGATACAGTATTTAATATAGCACATATGGCAACAGCTGTTCCTAACTATGCAGTGGAGTCTCAGTGGAGCATGCCTCACTCTTCCATTGATTCATGTTGCATTCTGGCGAGGATCCACTGAGTGGCAGTAGTATGTCATAGCTGACTCTCAGATGAATGTCCTCTGAAACCACACAAACACACCCTTACACACTAAGACACAAATAATCACAAAGCAGTTCCAAAGTTATATGGACACAATATGGGGACACCCCACCCCCGCATCCCAAGCACACACACGCACAAAGTAGGCATGCACAGACCCATATGCATAGTAACAGAGTGAACTATTTCCTCTGACAGCACCAAGTGACACTTAACAATAACGCTGGTCTGAGGAGGGAAAGGAAGTTGACTTAACGAAGTGTCTGGGAATGAAAGGTGGCATGTCTCCCTTGCTCACAAAAAAGGTCAAAGTGGAGCAGCCAGAGCAGGATAGTCTCTGTGCCAATGAGCCATACTGTGTCACATGTCATGCGAATGCTTGAAGAGGCTGAATATTTGAACAAAAGATACTTACACATTATGAAAACATGATCTGCATAGATGATGAATTCCTTAAATGCCTCTCTCTCCAGCTTTATTTACACGCCATTACAGCTCTGTCGTGTAATGAAATCCTCAAATTACTGTGAATTTTTTTTCTTGATACTGGATTTATGTACTTGAAAATGTTTAACTAGACAATATTTGGTTTGCAGCCTCACTGTGGTAAAATGGACTGGAACTTTTAAAGCACTTTTATAGTTGTACTGCCCACTCAAAGTGCACTACAAGCCACATTTCCCCATTTACACAGTGCTTTATCTATCACAGGTACCGCACTCACACAACAATGGCTGCATTAGGGGCAATTTGTTTCTTTATTTTGCCCAAGGACACTTCCACTTGCAGTTAAGAGGAGGAAACCCTGTAGACATATAAACTGTGTCTCTTAAGAGCTCATTCAAGATTTTAACCCTGGACTTCCAGATCAGTGGCTCTCAAATTGTGTAAAACATAAAGTCAAAGTTAGATAAATAAATATGATTACTTTTTTAGGGAAAACAGCCAAACAAGAGTTTGCTGTTGGTATTGTACTGACCTTTAAGTAAATTTCAACTTGGCTCCTTTTTAATTGTTAATGATTTCAAAAATTATGGAACGTGGGATGTGAATGGTTTTCAACTTCTGAAGTGGGGCATGCCAGAAAAAGTTTTAGAACAACTGCCCAATATCAGTAAGCCAACATAGGCCTTCAAATGCACTAGTTTTAAATGTGTTTCAAAAGCAATTGCTGCAACATTAGCATGTGTTGCTTTATTTTACTGTATGCTCCAGTTTCATTCAGCACACACAGTCATCCCCTACTAGTATAACTGAGTTCACTTGGCTTTCATGCATGAAGAATGGAGTAGTAAGCCTGTTCCTGGCACGCCAACACATCACATACTGTATACATTCAGCTCCGACAGAATCCTGTTAACTCCTTAAAGGCCCAATTCGTAAATAGAGGTTGGTGTTGAAACGCTGCTATGATACTACTGGCTGTGTTTACATAGTGATTTATTGCATTAAAGACAATGCTTTCAGTGAAAGTTATTGTCTAAGCTTTGGATACAAGGACTCACAGGGTCTGGCAGCCTAACATGAGTTTTGCACATGTTTATAGTCTGTACAAGGCATGATGCATCAATAATGATGGCTGTATTGGGGACTGCATTGTTACAGTAGCTTTAAAGCAGTCGATGTGTGTTTGTTGATGCTAATTGCATGCCAAGGAAACTTTACGTCTTGGTCTAAATAATAAGGCTAGGATCTTTGGAAACAACTTCTTGGTGCACAGCTATGAAGCAATCTAAACACACTTCCAATAAAGGGACAGAGATAAATGGTGTCAGCTTGTGTTTGGAGTAACTTGTGAAACTGTGAAATCAATATTTGGTCCTTGTTTAGACATGGCATTCTTTTGGGGGAGATTGTCATAAAATAATGAAGGTCAAGGGGTGTGTACCAAATGCATCTTAATTCAAAAAGCTTTTAGAAATTAGTGTGGGTTAGTGCACACCCACAACCCACTTGTAAGCAGCTAAGTACATCTTTAGAAAAAGAACAAACTACTGCAACCATCTTTAATTTTTCTGGGGAAAAATGGTTGCTGAACATTCTTAATAAATTTCTACAATTCTGCTTCACTGTGTTGGTGAAGTCTGATAACTCAAGTTAAAGCTAACTATAAAAGCAGCCAGACACCACCACAACAGTCTGTTTTTCAGCTTATGTTATTTATGTATTTTCACTATCTTGTGGTAATTTCTTGGCTTGTTGTTTTATTTGCCTATGGGATCAGATGAGTGCCATGCTTGGAGAAATGCCACCACTCCATTTATTGTCACATTAATGCAGCAAACTAAAAACTCCCTTTAATAAACCACTTAGGTTTACAAGGTTATGCAACATCACAATGACACGTTTGTGATGGCTGTGATTGCACTTGGACTTGGACAGTGTATGTTTTCAGATACAAAACTCTAAACTGAGTGTCAGTCAGGGAGGGGTAGAATAGAGTTTCTGTGAAAGAAAGGATGTTTTGTTAGTCATTTACTTATCTATAGATCCACAATGCTCCATATTAATGTGTCATCTTTTCACTGGAGGTAATCCAGAAGTCTTCTGAAACATCAGACATGCTTGCTGATATTTTATTTGTTGTTTACCTTGGTTGTACAAAATAAAACTGAATACTGGTTAACATGATGGTACTTTGGTCATTTGAAGGAAAGTTGCTCAGTGC
Source organism: Etroplus canarensis (assembly GCA_015106775.1). Taxonomy (NCBI): domain Eukaryota; kingdom Metazoa; phylum Chordata; class Actinopteri; order Cichliformes; family Cichlidae; genus Etroplus; species Etroplus canarensis. The sequence goes on from VUQH01040567.1 coordinate 9,369, forward strand.
TGGAAATGCTGACAAACCTTTTTCAACTTCTACCATGAAACAGTCATCCATCTGTCCATCCATCCATCCGTCCATCCATCCTCAGCTGCTTATCTGGGTTCAGGTCACAGGGGCAACAGCCTAAGCAGAGAAGCCCAAACCTCCCTCTCCCCAGCCACGTCCTCCAGCTCTTTACTCTATGAAATACCCAGATGTTGCAAATGCTTCTGCAAAGTTGGGCCCATACAGTTTGTGCATTAGCATCTTTTGCAGTCAAGTTCATGAGCGACAGGGATGTCTTTGTATTAAGTTGACTGACTTCCTGTTTATCCATCACAAGCACAAATGGCCTGAAGTAATCAATATGGATCTTCAAGTAATTCTAAGTCTTGCAGGACTGAATATTTTTTCTTTTTTTTTAAGGTTTGAATTAAAAAAAATCACTTCACAGGCTCTTGCTTCATTCTACATGCTTTTGTTGAAGTTGCAGTAACACACAGGCCAGTACTCTTTCTGCAGGTTTCTTGCAACAGGATCCACACATGTGGTACCCTTAATTATACTGAATGACTGTGGCCAATATTACATTCATTTTTCATCTAGTATACTGATTACTTTTGATAATGAAAAAAATTAAAGACCTAGGGAACTTTCTTGCTTGAATCTTGACAGAACTGCCTTGCATTCGCATCACATTTGCCTAGGTTTCTAACCAAGACAGGCACCTGCTAGTCTTTTAAGTATCAGGGAATCTCATTACAGTGGAGGAATTGTTGGCACTGTGGTTCTATTGTCAGCAGTGGCTGACTCCAGAGATACATTTAAAGTATACAGGTTGGTGTTCCTCGTGCCATGCTGTCAGCTGCATCGTTATGAGATGGAGGCCGCCATTCATTGGTGTTTTGTTCATTATTCTGGAACATCTCCTGGTGGTGAGGCAAGAATGTCTCCCTGTTATCATGGTCTCTCAGCAAAGCCACAAGCCTGTTTCCTGAGCTACCTCTGAGATCTCTTTCAGACTTTAGTCCCAAGTCCTTGAGAAAGTATGTTGTTCAATTGCCAACAAACGTTTTGCTAGCACCTCTTCAGGATAGAGTGTTGGGTTCCTCTATCATTCTGTAATATTTCTGTGTGTTTTTCTGTTATGGACTGCCTCCAAATTCCTTCCTCAAATGGTCAATACCCTAAAGAACACAGCAACATGGTAACAGAACAAATTTCCCCTGGAAAATGGAACCGCTTGCCCAACTGCCTGCGTCCAACATTATCATTATTAAATCATTATCACTGTTGTTGTCTTAGGCAAAACTGAATATGATTATGTGTAATAATATGTTTTTTGTTATTATCAACTGGCCCAAACAATTCTGTGAATGCATAAACATGAACAGCATGGCAGGGTGAAATTTCTCTTTATTTTGTTCTTTAATTTAGAGTTGAGACTATGCCTTGTCTCAAGAAAGTAATTGGCAATAAATTTTTAAATGAAACTTAAATTGATGTCTAAAGACAGTTTGAATTCCAGAAATAATTGGCCACAGAATGGAAAATAAAGGTAAGAAATACGAGGAAGGTGTAGAATTGGAAAAGAGAGCTTTTGATTGATTTGTGTGTTTGGGGCAGCAGCATTTTAGTGTATGTGTATGTGTGTGCATGTATATGTGTATGTGTATATGTGTGGAGATGGCAGGGCTAGAGCTTCCAGATGTGGAATGGGCAACCTGCCTGTCGAGCCCAAACACAGGAACCATCCTCTGGCGCTGGAGGTTAATCAAAGCCAGGGGAATCTGTACACTAAGATGAGGTGGGTTGATGTGTGTGTCTGTTAGTGTGTGTATGTGCCATTATTTTTTGGATGAGTATATTTTTATACATATGTTTTTGCATGTGCACGACTAGCAGACTCCTATAAAGCTCTAGACTTTTCCAAGCCTGTTGATTTGCCATCTATGACACAGAAAAGGAACTTAACCCTCATTTATACTGATGATGCCCTTTGGGAAGAGTCTAATAGTAACACTATTATGGGAAACAAATAGTCATGCTGGCATATGCACAGTATTTACAAAACAGCTAACCAAACAACACATATTTTTTCCTGAAATTTCAATCTGATTTTAAATCAGGACATGTATATATGTAATAATCACTCTGTCAAAACACGTTTACCGCATCCCTAATGATGGTTTTCAGATTCAAAGTCTTGCTGATGGAACTTCATGAGCCTGTGTCAGAAGCAATCAAAACGGGCTTGCAGCCTTTCATGGAAGACTTACAGAGTTTGCCACAATCTCATGGGCTTGGCGCAATTTAAAACTCACTCTATAGCCCATCACTATCAGTTGAGGGCTTTGGTAGGTTAATGGCATTTCACTAACTTTCTCTTAATGCATTTTCAGTCTTTGATTCACGCACCAGTGAGCTCTTTTGCAGCCTTTCCATACTATCAGAGGGGACATCACGTCCTGGCGTTTATCAATTAATTGCACACTACTCCTGGGTGCCATTGTGAGCCATTGAGATTTTTTTTCTTCTTCACTGAATGACTGATGCATGTGTTCTCTGAGCTTCCCTTGATAGAGAAGAGTAATTACTCACAGGCGAAACTCTGACCAACTCTTTGGGTCCTGTGGCAACTTACTGTGACATTAGTGCACATCAGTGTACTGGGTACAGGGATGCTTCCATGGCAGACAGAATTGCAAGTGGACAGGACCATTTATCCCTATGCTTTTCTAAAATGTCTGTAGGGAGTCTACTGTGCAGATTCACCTGTAAAATAAAGAATTGTAGTGGCTTTGGTATGTGAATATATTCATTAAAAGTCATGATGAAAATAAAAATCTCAACTATGAAGCTAGCAATAAACTGTTTTTAACTAAAGTTTTAATTTGTCATGTAGGGAAATTCCAGTCCAGCCTAATTACATTAAGGACGGCTTTTTCATGGCAGACATTTGGGCCTGTCACAGCACAAAATGCAGCGGACAAATTTAGCTGGCTCAGTTCCATTAATTGTCCCAGGAAGCCATGATGGCATGACAGAAAGCACAATAACTGAACACCAGCATTAACTTTCCTAAATGGAATGCAGTTATCAATCACACTTGTGCCTTTGTTGTTGTAGCATGCCAGAATGGCTGCTATAAAAAGGCATAGCCGACTGAGGTGACAGTGAGCCAGCATGTACAGTAACAGGGCCCTGGTAGTGCCACACTTAATTAAAATGCACCTCTTATTAATGTCATTACATCTTTGTTTCACAAGTCAAAATGGCATGAGAAATGTTACTTTAATCTGACATTAGGAAATACTGGATAAATCAAGAGAACATATTGTTTCAGTTCAGTCAAAATAATGTATCTGCAAATCTGGTGATGATATCATGCCTGATGAGCTCATATGCAATATATTTTATGTTGAGATATTTAAAAGTTTAGTTGCTGACATGCTGTAAACCATGGATGTTTAAGGCGAACTGGATACTGTGTTAAATGATGGCATTCCATTCGTGCCTGTGAAAATGGCTTACTAGGTACACAGAAGAGGCATCCACCATCTCTCAGCAGGCTTCTTATTTAGTCATTCTTTTTGGGCACACAGAACATGTAAACTTTTTCCAGTATGGCTATTTGAGAATATGTGCTATGATTTCCTCTGACTGTGTTGGCTCTGACTTCCTGTTGGTGGAAATGTGACTACTTTGTCAGAATTGTTTTATAGGTCAGTTTTGTTCAAGCAGTTTCCTGTCAGTCCAGCTGCTATGACAGTCTGAACTCTATAGAATTAGAGCAATTATTACATGATGATAGAATGTGCCATTAGAAAGAATAGATCCTCCACTCAAGTCTGAGAACATAAGCAGTCTCCTAACACAATTCCCAGACCAACACAGACAAACACAGTCAGTTTTTATAACACTCATAAAAAAAATGTTGTGACTAGTTTATGAAATACTAATTATCCTAAAAATATAGCATGAGGGTTTCTAAATTAAGAATATAAATGTCGGAGGCAGAATACACATATTGTCAGCAAATTAGAGGCAGTTAAAAAATCTGTAAAGATTTAAGGTTCAACATCATCACAGTGGTCCTCATAAAAAATAATTTGGTTTACTTTTTCATGTTACAGATTTCTATTAGTTTTACACTGGGTACTTAAGGAAAATTCAACCACTGATTTCTATACATTGTGGCATATTTTATAAATAAATAATTTTATAAATGATCTTACAGGGTCATTAACTCACCTGATAGCTATTCCAAGGCACCACTATGCAAAAGCTGGGCAAATTAACACTCAACTTCTTTTCATGTTGCAATATGGACTTAATTCATTTAGCTCACTTGAATGACATTTTTAACAAGCACCCACATGAAGCTGACATGAAAACAATGCTGAAAATGATAACAATGTTAACAATGACAAAATTAATCTCACTGATGTCACTTGCGCTGCACTTGTGGAGGAAAGAAAAATGAGTAATTATTAGACTTATAGACTAATTGACACTGCTTTTAAAATCTGTAAGTTTTTAAATTACACCTTTTGTTTGGATTTCATCCTATAATAGGTTCCAGAAATATCAGAAATTCAACCCTGCGGCTACAATCGCACACCTGTTTTTGGCCAAAATTGGCAAAGACTTGGCAAGAAGTCTTGACATGACTTTAAGAGTGACTGTTGAGCTGAGTTTGCATGAATATGTACATTCATCTCCTGAACCCAACACTCTTACTTTCCTGCTTAAGGGTCAGACAACTAAATGATGGTCTTGTCTTTGCAGATGGCCATGTACTTTAGAGGTTTCACTTCTTGTTAACCTACCTGCATGTTAGGCCTGTGCTCATGCCACAGAATTTTAGAAGAGTGTGCTGCATTTTGAAGCATCCTGTGAACCTCTGCTTGCCCTCTTACTGCTATCTGCTCTGGATAAAGGCATCAGTTGATGTTTAAAATGCAAATGCTATTCACACTGGCCCAGGGTAGAGTGCAGTTGAGCTGTTTTTGTATTTGGTTTGGAAGTGTGAAAATATGTCAGGGATGTGTATTTTTGTGGAAAATATCAGAGGAAGGTAAGTGGCTCTCTGTAGGTCTGTGGAATGTGTTGTCTGGCAGTGTACTTGATGGAGCCTGCAGTACATTTGCGAATGTTTTTTGCCATATTGTAAATAGCTGGTGCTGAAAGGATTAAATGTTTCACATATGCAGTTATATACAGCTGATAACTATTACAGTCCTTAGCTGGAATTAATTGCAGACACACTGCAACATGTAACACAATTACTAGGGGAGATAGCCTATCAACTGAAGTTTTTATTCTAAACTCTTTAATGCATTCATAGCACCCTTGTACATAGCATAATTCTCCTCCTCCTCCTCCTGCTTTTCTGGGTGGCAAGTTTATGAAGCAACATCTCTGTACAACTCAGGGACACACAAGATTACTGTAATTACATGGATGCACTCTCCCATCCAAATTAGGAGCATTACATTTGTGACCCCTAAAATGAGAGAGCGTCTATCTCTCTGCAACCAATAATAACAATAAAAATGGCCTTTTCAAATGGGCTCATGCTGAAAGTGGTGATTCTAGAGTCATTTGGGGCCCTAGATAAAAATTCAAATGCGAGGGGAGGGGCCTTCAGCTAACACTGATCACCGTTATGTTAAAAGAAATACAACAGTCCCAATACAGAGGATTACACTTATGGAGCCTTTTGCATAATGAAAATATACATATTTCAGGATAATAAAACTACAAAGCCCATACCACTGATATGAAAAATACAATAAAATATACACACCATGCATCACATATAGCACAATAATTTACATCAATGCACTTTAGTAATTCAGAGTACACTTGACCAAATTTCTTTGGATTTAAATGTCAGAGTTTCATCAGTTAAATATAAAAATGTTAGCTTATTTCCCCCTCAAAATCCCTCAATTACTGGTGTCATATAAAACGAAAGTTAAAGCTTTGCTCTAGAAATGGCAGAAACCTGGTTAATTTGGATAACAATGCCCAAGACCAAGTTGACTGGATATTAAGTGTTAATAATATAAGATTTCTGCATTCTTTCAGCATTCTAGCTATGCTAACAAATTGACTGCTGGCATCTCTGCTCTGACCCCCAGCCATATGCACTAGACTCACTCATGTCACGGTCAGGACACAGAAGGCTTTCTCCTCTTCCCCTTTGTTCCGCTTCCTTTTCTCACTCCAAGAAGAAGACTCTTCGTTTTCACTGAGCGGCATTCATTGCTGTCATTAAGTTTTTTCAAAACAGAATCATGCACACCACTTGCAACCCGAGGGAGTGGAACCAGGTGGGGGTCCCTTAAGGAGGTCCGATCTCCCCTACAGCCATTGCAAACTTTGCACACTACCATTGCTGTAGTTTAAATTTGCTAGATCTTCAAGCAGTTGCCTGCCTTGCCTGGTGGCAAGCAGCAACTCTGCATACTGACATGCTAGATTGAAATGTAATCTGCCTCCATAAGTTGCATTTTCATAGGCTGTCAGGAAATAAACAATGGTGCCAGGCAGACGCTTCAAAATTATTCTTTTGTTCATATAGATGGAAACGTTAACCTGGAGTTAATTTTCTGAGACTGTATGTGTGGCGTTACTGCAAAAAATATATGTAAAGATGAAGCCATGTGTTCAGTGTACCAATCACAGTTGTTATACTAAAACATAAATGCCCATATACTTAAAATATGGCTGGATGTATATTGAAAGTGATTTTATTTAAAAAAAATAAATAAATAAAAAAGCAGTGCAACTATGCTTTTGCAAATTCTAACCAGAGGGGAAAATGCTTACTAAGATTTGGGAGGTTAATTATTAGAAATATAGTGCATCGAATACACCTTCCCTTACCTCCCAGGTCTGTGAATACCCTCAAGGATTAAGCCTTTATGCCTATATGCTAACATGTTGGACAGCTTGAACAGCTAGGGCAAGGGAGTTTAAACAGGCCTCGGTAGCTCCCTGTAGGAAACCCTGGGAGTCAGTGCCTCTGCATTACCTCAGCTTGCTTGACAGTGTTGTACCCCATCAAAACTATGTCACATCAACAAAGCTGAGTCACAGGTGAGCAGAAGCAGGGTCATGAAGTTGTCACAAGGCAGAACTGGTCTCTAGTGTAATGTGGGAGGTAGTACAGAGATTGGGTGTCTTTGATTAGTTTTGTTCCCGGAGTTCGAGGTGTTTACACATTTATGATGTCACAAGAAGAAAAAATTGAGCTATGGATATAAGTTATCAAACTGACATTTAGATTCTAGACATTTAGCAGCTGCATAATAACCTGTAGCATAATAATAGTGATTTGGGGCTCTGGTGTCTCGCACAAGGATGATGGGGCAAGGTGTGTGGTTGTTAATGACCATACTGACTGTTGCAATAATGGCTCCAGTGGTAAGGAAGTGTGTCATTGTTAGAGAAATTTTTACACTCTGTGTTCTAACTTAGAGTGTAGTTTGCTGTCCTTGGGTGTTTGCATTATGCCATCCTCGTTAGCTAAGTTTTACCCAACCTTTTCAAATGTTATGAGAAGGTTAACAGGATTCACTTCATTAGGAAGATAAAAATGCCCCAGGTTCACGGACAGAGAGTTCTATTTTGCTGTGTTGTTTGTGCAAAACAGGAATAGTCAATCACAATTACCCAGTGCTGGCCCAGTGTGCTCTTTGCTGCTCCCTCTGGTGTTTATCCTCCATCCTTCTTGACCACCTATTAACAAACACCGTGAGATAATGTAACTAAGTACAAGTTGCAATAATAAAAGGGATTTATTCAGCCCTGGAGAGAATCGGGAAGGGGCTTTCTCTTACTCTTGGCCTGCATGCTGATTAAAGGGTGACGGTGATTTTATCTACTTTTTTATTAGGTTTTTTCCATCCTTGACCCTTTTGCAGCCTCTCCATCTTCTTCTCACACATTCCCAGAGTCTTACATCACCTAATCAGGATTTGTCTTAAATCTTTATTTTAACCTTTGCCTTTTTGGTCACTTCAAGTGGTTCTTCAGATGTTGCTTGTTTTACATTTACAAACAAAGACATACAATAAAATCCTCTCAACATTCTCTTAAATTTCTTTTATCCAGCTTGCAGATTTGGGGCATTATTTTATCTGGTGTAAGCTACCAGAAATTAAAAAAAAAAAAAAATCAGAGTCAGAAAGTTGAGAAGTGTCATAAATGCTTTGTTAAACTTGTTTTAAAACTCAATTTTCTCAAATAACAAAAGTTTAGCCCTGGCAACACAAATAAACCGCACAGTTGTTGAAGATTTGCTAAATTCTGGCTGGCACATCCATTTGATATTACCTTTTTGAAACTGAGGTCCACCACTCTTTGCCAGTTAAGGTGGACAAAGACAGTCTCTCCACACCACTGGGTTTCAATCTCTGTTGTTTTTTTTGCCAATATGTTTATTGTCTTTTTCAAAATTTTTCACGAATAAATAACATTTACACATTACACACACATACTGCATACCCTTGCATCATTTTTCAATTCAAATAAATGTAATGAAATTGAATTAATTAACAAATTAAGGAGGAAAATAAAATAATTAATAAATAAATAAAATAAAATAAAATTAATTAGTTAAGAGGGGGGGAATGGGGGCTACATTTTACAGCATTTGCAAATCATTTCAGAAAAATCTAGCACTTTCATTTGTCATCATATTTATATATGGTTCCCAGAGTTTGTCAAA
>VUQH01040568.1:0-17381 GCA_015106775.1 Etroplus canarensis
ACCTAATAAGTTTCAACATGTTCCTGAAGCTTTTTTTTGTAGTACCACTTACTTTTCCAGCCTTACACTACCAGTCAAAAGTTTGGACACGCTTGGCCATACTCCACTATGACCAAGCGTGTCCAAAATTTTGACTGGTAGTGTATAGTTTGCATTACTACCCTACATCCCTTTTTTCTGGGTAGCATGGTGTTGTGATGGTTAGCACTGTTGTCTCTCAACAACAAGGTCCTGGGTTTGAGTCCACTGGCTGACTGGGGCCCCTCTGCATGAAGCTTGGATGTTCTCTCTGTTCCTGTATGAGAAAAGTTTCCACAGCCCAAAAGTTTGGACACGCTTGGCCATACTCCACTATGACCAAGCGTGTCCAAGATTTTGACTGGTAGTGTATAGTTTGCATTACTACCCTACATCCCTTTTTTCTGGGTAGCATGGTGTTGTGATGGTTAGCACTGTTGTCTCTCAACAACAAGGTCCTGGGTTTGAGTCCACTGGCTGACTGGGGCCCCTCTGAATGAAGCTTGGATGTTCTCTCTGTTCCTGTATGAGATCTCTCCAGGTCCTCCGGGCTTCGTCCCACGGTCCAAAGATGTGTATGGGATTAGGTTAACTAATGGCCATAGGTGTGAATATGAGCACAACTGGTAGTCTGTCTCTCTTTCTTGGCCCTGCAATAAACTGGCAATCTGTCTAGAGTGTACCCTGCCTCCCACCCCATGGCAGATGGAATAGGCTCCACCCCTCTGCCATGACCCTGAATTGGGTAAGCAGAGGAAGATGAATCCTTTTTTCCTAAAAAAAGATTTTTAATGCCAGAGTTAGAATTTCTGCAACTGAATGCACCAACAAGAAAGAGTTGCTCACAGATTCCATTGAATAATCAGAAATGAAAAAAAAAGGCACCCTGAATTTTCACTGTGACTCATCTCGCTCTTCAAGTTCAATTTTGTACTGCTCTCCTGAGCAGAGAAAATAAAATAACTCAATTAATTTCCAGTGCTGATCAACAATGAATGAAAAGTACAATAAATATGTACTTTGTAGAAACATCTGTAGGCCTTGATATCCATGTGAAGATGATCAGTACTTTCATAATTCAATACTAAAGAAAATATTGCTCCTACTCAATTTACTCAATCCAATTCTTTAAGCTTAATTTTCAAATGGTGAGAATGTAAAATGAGACTGATTAATACAATCTTTCCCGTGGTAAATTCAGGCTCTATTGAAATGTGGGCAGGATGAATCCCCTTTTCACACTTGACAATTAAGACTTCTCTCTGGCTCTATAGATGAGTGAATGAGTACCCGCGAAAGATGGCCTAAAACCATGACAATATATGCCATAATTGCTATTAGATAAATGGGGCAATTAAGGGTGTATGATCCATATAGTGTGACTAAATGGAGTGTGAAAACGTATCACCACATAGTATAAGTGTGATGTAGGTTTATGAGGAGCAAAGAAAGAGAAAAGTTTTACTTTTATGGTGTTACACTCATTGCAAATATTTGTGGCTATAGGAGAAAAAAATGTAGATTGGATGGTTTTACATCAGGATCTTGATATACTTTCAGACAGCTGGCTGGGCATAAATATGAGAGAGTTCTCTAAAAAGATATTTCCAAACTGTCAGGGATACAGTGGAAAGTGGAGCAAGATAAACTTTTAAAACTGACTCCGACAACCTCCCCTGGAAGATGAGGAACATGCTTTTTGAGATGAGCTGTCTGCAGTCCAAATCTATTTCTGCTTCAGTTGCTGGCAAAACTTGATAGTTGCTGGAGGGGAGCAAGAAGCTTCCAGGCAGCCTCGATATTCCAATCTGTCAACAGCTTCAGCAATTTTCTGTGCATCGAGCACATAATGCCCAGAGCTTACCTATCAATTCATTTTAAAGGATCAGAATGAGCAGGAGATTGCTTATTTCATTAAGTTATCTCTGATCTGTCCCAGGACAGATCTTGCAAAATGTTTTAACCATCTTATAATGTTGCAAAGGATATTCCATTAAGAGCAAATTACAGGTAAGTTACAGAAAATGCTCTGACTTACAACCCCAAAGGTGTTAGGACTCTGTGTAAAACATAAATAAAAACACAATCCAAAGATTTGCAAATGTTGTAAACCAGTTGTTATGGTCTGTGTTTTTTTTCCCTTGCAGGCCTGAGTTTTATTACTTCTAAGATGGTTTGGTTTCCCTTTTTCTCTTCATGTACATAGGCTTTTGTTTTTGTAGCTCTGGTTTTATTGTTATAGCTTCCCTTACGTTTACTGTTGTGTGCTAAGGTTTTGTTTCACAGTTCTGATCATTGTTGTTTCTTTTTCATGCTCCGTCTATTGTGTCCTCTGTTTATGTTTAAGCCTCTGTTCCAGCTCCAGCCTATGTTTAGTTTATTAGTTCTCTTTGTGTCTTCCTCATGTTTCTGGCTGTTCTGTCTCCTTGTTCTTTTGGTACCTAGGTTCTTGTTTCATGCAGTTTTGGTTTTGTCTCCTATTTTAGCTCCCCTTGTGTTGCTTTATATTACTGAATCTGAGTCCCTGTAGTTTTGCTCTTTGTGTAGTTCCAGTTTAAAGGTCTTTATCCTGGGTTTTTGTATTCCTGATTTATATGTTCTTGTTTATGGTTTCAGAATTTCTTAGTTCTCAGCGCTGTTTATTTTACTCTGTTAATATTCTAGTCTCAGTTCCCTTTTCTTAGTTCTAACCTTCATTTGTGTCTTTATTAATTCCACCCAGTATTGCCCTGTGGTGTGATTTTTCTTCTGTTGAGTTCAGTCTTGTGTCTACATTCTTGCTTATGTTTCCTTTCGTATTTTACTTTGGTAACCAGTTTTGTCCTGTGCTTTGTATCTAGTTTTGCACCCTGCCCTTGATTGTTGCCACCAGTGCTCTTCTCCTTCCTGTTGCTCATTTGTCATTAGTCTGAGTATATATATTGTCCAGACCTCCTTCAGTTGCTGATTGTGTCCTCAATGTTGTTTCCCTGCTTCAGTGTGTGTTCCAGCTCCCAGAGTTTCAAGCCTGTTTTTGTATTCTTGGACTTTGTTTGTTTCATGGACTATCAGCAATAAATGCTTGCTTTAAGTTTTTTTCAACTTGCCCCCTGAAGTTCTGCATTTGGGTCCACTCTCTCCATGTACTGAAAATCATGACACCAATATTTTGTTCCGAAAAGAACAATGAAAACACATCAAATGTTGAAAACGAGACATTTTAGTATTTCATGAAAAATACCACCTCATCTTGAATTTTATGGCAGCAGCATGTCTCAAAACCCTGGGACAGGGCCATATTTACTACTGTGTAGCATCCCCCTCTTGTTTTAACAACAGTCTGTAAATGTCTGGCAACTGAGGACACCAGCTGCTGGACCTCTGGGAGAGGAATGTTGTCTCTTGTCTGATATAGGATTCCAGTTGCTGAAGAGCCCTGGATCTTCCTTGTCGTATATTGCATTTTATGATGAGCCAATTATTTTCAGTTGGTGAAAGGTCTGGACTGCAAACAGGCTAGTCCAGTTCATGACTCCAACAATGAAGCCATGATTTTTAATTGGTGCAATATGCAATTTAGCATTGTCTTGCTGAAATATGCAAGGCCTGCAAAAGACGTCATCTGGAGGGGAGCATACGGTGATAACAAGCTGGACGGTTCCTTTCCTTTTTAGGCTGGAGGATGCGGACTTCGATTCATCTGACCACAGACGAGTTTTCCACTTTACGTCAGTCCTTTTTAACCCTAGAACACTAACGTCAGGTGTTACTGTTGGGCGACACTACCCCTAGAACATGTTAGTGTTCTAGGGTTAAATGAGCTTTGACCCAGAGAAGTCAGCAGCGTTTATGGATTGAGTTCACATATGGCTTCTTCTTTGCATTATAGAACTCATCGATGGCATGGTGAACTGTGTTCACAGACAATGATTTCTGGAAGTGATCCACAGCCCATGTAATCATTTCCATGACAGAATCATGTCTGTTTGCAATGCAGTGCTGTCTGAGAGCCCGAAGATCACCAGTATCCAATATTGGTTTTTGGCCGTATCCCTTGCACACAAAGAGGCCTCCAGATTCTCTGAATCTTTTGATGATATTATGTACTGTAGATGATGGAATATTTAAAAGTCTTTGCAATTTTAAGTTGAGGAACATTATCTGAAATTGCTCCAAAATTTGTAGACACAGATTCTTGGAGACTTTCAAACCTCTGCCCCTCTTTATTTCTGAGAGACTCTCCCTCTCTAAGGTGCTCTTTTCATACCCAAATGCATTACTGGCCTGTTGCGTTTTCACTTTATTAGTTGCAACATGTTCCTCTTTCTTTCTAGTATCACTGACTTTTCCAGCCTTTCATTGACTTTGTCCCAACTTTTTTTGAGATGCATTGCTGCCATCAAATTCAAGATGAGCTTGTATTTTTCATGAAAGGTCTCACTTTCAACATTTGATATGTTTTCTATGTTCTTTTGTCAACATAGAAAACATAGAAGGTGTCCCTACCCTCTCAGAACTGAGGCTGTATACAACAAGGGGATAAAACTCCTCAAGAAGGAGATCTTTCCCAGTATAATTTTGACTACAGCCTCAGAAGATGCCTGAAGCCAAAAAAAAGAGACTGAGAAATAAAGATCTCTGTTTAAGCAGGAAGGATAAAAGGGATGCAGTGTCTCTTTCACCACCCACATGCTAATACAGAAAATCATTTAGTCAATCAGTCATTTAAACAAGCAAATGGATTGCATTAAAGCATAAATCTATCATGCGGCATTTTTTTTTTAAATTCTCTCAATTTCTTTCTCCATATAGCCCCTGTTTTGGGTCAAGGTCATATTTGTTATATTGAGACTTCTGGTGGCATTTTCCAGAGGTTGCACATTCCCTGAAGAGACTGCTTACTATTATTACAACTAAAATGCATGTAGGATATATTGTGCTTAATTTCTGTTGCATCAAACTTGGTAGAGTTGCAGTTCAGGTCAATAACATCAGTGACACAAACTCATCATTTTTTGGGCTGTTATTGTCTCAGTTATTTTATCTAGTATTTTAAAAAGCACTCATAAGGGTCTCTTACCCATATATCCCAAGGTTGTCCCTTTAACCCTTGCAGTTTTGCAACTCTTACTGACTAAATTTGGAGGTGGTTCTTCAGGTATGAATTCCAAACAATAAATCAGGGGTTAAAGGGTTAAAGTCTTAGTAATTGATAGTCTAGGTATCTAAGATAATGTTTTAATCCCTCCTCCCAGACAGAGTGTGCGTCCTTTGACTCTTACATAGAACATCTGGTCAGTGCCTCATTATTGCACTTTGATTGAAGTTGGTATTAAAAAGGAGAGCACACTGCAAATGCCCTGCAGGAAGCCTGACACAGAGACACCTCTTAGAAATGATCAATTGACTAAACTCAAGTCCCTATAATAGATATGGCAGCTCAGGTGGGGATACAGAGGTAGAGAATGCAGATAGGAGGAGAGGAATCATGGGAGGAGCGCAGAGTAAACCGCAGTGAGCAGAGCAGGAGGGAGTCAGGCTGGGGTGGAGGGCTTATGTAACAGGTCCAGATGCAGTATGTACCTCCACAGAGGATAAAGACTGGCAAGGGCAATGGGGATCAAAAGAGACCTTTGAGTTCTCTGTGAAAAATACTGACTGGGTCACTCGTTCAGGGACGATGAAGGCCAACAGAAAAAGCTTAGGCGGGACTGTGCTGTCTCAGTCAACATTTAACAGTGGAAGCATTCACTCGGGACAGAATGAAGAGCCTGGGACATTGCATTATCTACTGATGCTGTACTTACAGGTGTACTTTCTTTTAAATAGGAAATAAGTTGCAGGTTTGTCAACCAGGGACTGTAGTTTTTGTCCAGCTGGAAGCTTTGTGTTTTGACTGTACTTGGCTTTTATCAACTTGCTGATTTATTTAGTTTTTACTTGCTTTTCACTTTCACTTGCAATTAAGTTTAGGCACTAAAACTACTGATTGGTTTAGAAAACAACAATTATTTGAGTAGATGTAGGCAATAAAATATACTTGGTTAGTTTTAGGAAAATATTTCTGTTTGGAGTAAAATACACTCCTTCACAACACTAACCCAGCTCACTGAAAAGCACCTTGTAGCTGTTAGACAAACAGACAGTAAAGGTAGTCAAATAAAAAGTAGCATACAACAAGAATGGTTGAGCTCAAGTACCTTAAAATTATACTTGGGTACAGTAAATGTATTCACACAAGTTTCATGTGCAACACATACTCATCACTACAGAATGTTTTTTTTTTATTCTGTAGGTTGCAGTGTCCTTGGTGTCCAACCTCATCCCTTCCCCTGTGGAATAAATTAGCAGCCTCCCCTGCTGAAGCTCTGGCCTGAGCCAGGCCACGTCTGAGATCACAGAGATTAACTCCAGCAAATCTATAGTCCACACCCTGCAGTGCTACAGGAACACTGAACACAGGGAAGTCATGATGATGACTTGGCTGGCATTTAGAGTTTGTATTCCACACTGCTACAGTCAAACTCACAATGTGTGGCTAATTAATCAGCATTGATTTGTTTGATTTGACGTACAAATACAAAATCTAAGGTTTTTCTTAATTTAAACCAGTGGTTCTACATCCACATTTTAGAATTAAATCAGCAAATATGCATTTAAAAAATGCACATATCTCATTCTAATCACTGGGAAAAAGAACATGTTCATTGCAAGCATCCAGATTACAATGCTTGAGTGTGCAATGTGCATGATGGAGTGCAGACTTTGACTGGTATTTATATGGCACTTTTAAAGCACTTTACACTACAAGCCACTTTACACAGATAATTCATACAGCACCATTCTGTGCACTCTATCTTTCATTCACATCTACAGCCAATTTAGAATCAACAAATAATCTATGTGTCTGTGGACTGTAGGAGGGTCCAAGAGCACTCAAATGGAATCCACACAGGAAGGCCACAAACAAAGGCCATGGTAAACCCAGAAAGTTGTCTCTATAAGGCAACAGTACTAAACCTTGCACGACCATGCAGGATCATATCCTTCATCCAACTTCTTTCCCTGTCCATCATCAGCAGGAGTGGGAGCTGCATGGATGATAGTTTAGTTGCCTCCCACTGCCTATAATTAGATGGTTCAACTGACTGTGTTTTTAATTACAAAAACTGGAAGATGAAACAGTGTTAATAAGAAGTGATTTGAAAGTAAAGTAGCTGAGTAGGTATGAGGAAAAACGGGGATGTTTCTTGTTTTTCTGATATGTGAGAAATGAAAAAGAAAGAAGTGTGTTAATAACAGAGTCAAGACAGGACTAGAGCTAAATACAGACTGTTTCACCTTCGACTGTTGTGCCAGGTGCTGCAAAGGTGTGGCTTAGTGCGTAAGACAGTGTTGTGCACGTAGTTTATTTTGCTGCAAATAGATAGTGGGTCAGCACATTCAGTTTCTTGTTGCTCTGAAAAGAATCAGTGGGACTACAAATCAGCTCTGAAACTCCTAAACCAGCCTCTTTCCCTTTACCACCCTACTGCTGCTGCCAATGATCCCACACAGCCAGGGTATATTTCAGCCAAAGATTTCTGAAACTTATTTAGGCCGATGGAGATTCATTTATCTGTTTCAAAGTCCCTCAGGCCTTCTTGTTTGCTTTGTCTGTAATTCATGTGAGCCCAGTTTCCTACTCCCTGGACACAAAGAAGCATAAAGTTTTCCTTCCTCAGTGGTGTTTCATGGTCGAAGGCATTAATGTGTCTTACTGCAGTGATAACAGACAGTACTATCCTGTGTTGTTTCTCTGTCTGCATTATCCAAATCTGCTCTAGGGTATCTTAGAGTACTGTTGAGACACATTAGGTGCTGTTCAATGCAGAGCTGTAGCAACACAAGTGACTGGATATAGGACTGTCTCTATTATGTAGCTAACAAGTCCCAGACTGCAGTAAAATCACAAAAATGTGTAAACGAGGATAACTTTCTGTCAGAACAGCACTCATATTCATACAAATGAATTAGCTTGGATGACACAAAAATAACTGGAGAATTGCTTTGTAATCACACAGTGCACATAACAAAAGCTATATGCTGTGCTGTTAAGAGCAAAAGGTGTCTAAAAATTGATAATAATTTACTGGAGGTGCTGGAGTGTTGCAATATTAACTTCACTTTTTATGTTCAGTGCAGTTGAGGTACATGTAGTTAAGATGCAGGAGGTATTAAGAATGAATAACAAAAATTTGCAACTTAGTCAAGGATATAAAACTCTGAATACACTGAAAGCTGATGTATAACCTGTTTTCCTTTTCCCCTCTATACTTTGAAATAGAGGCAATTATGGAGACAACTTATCCACACTTTGTCAAGTTAAAGTCAGCTCTTTGTTCCTTCTAATATAAATGTAGTTCATTTATAAGCTATGCTGCTATACCATACTGTTGTTTGGCAATTTGAAAGAGTCATTTTCAAGCAGAGTGCATGCAGCCAAAAAGTGCATCAGGCGGTGGGTAGGAATGGACATATTAGCATGCAGACAAGGAAAATACATGTGATATGTATACTGAAGGAGCAGAAGTCAAACTATAACAAAAGCACCAGAATCAGCCTTTTCCTCTATCTGCTTTTGAACGTCTGCTAGTTATCCAGACCAAAGTGCTCATTTGCAGCATTTACTCTTGAGAGCTGGGGCAGTTCTGGTCCAGCAGCAGTGAAAAGTGCAGCTCAATGACTGCTACTCTCATGCCAAGCTCCAAACACTTTCCACCTCTACATTCAACCAGGCTCCACAGCTCCTTTCACAACAAGCCTCTCAATAGAGCAAATAAGCAATGGGAGTAAAAGCCAACAGCTGAGAACAGAGACAATGATACATGCAGAGCTACACTGAGAGAGACTGAGGTGACCAAAAGGATCAGTATGTCTTCTCTGAGCTCTGTTATCTGATTTGTTTTCTGTCAGCTGTCTCTGCTTTGCATTTTTTGTATACCTCCAAAACACTTACTTTTCTGTCATATAGTTTTTTTATTGTTCTTTTGATTGTTTCTTCTGTTTTTTCTAATCATTGTCCTCTCTCACCACTGACTGAAGCATAGAGTTTTGAAGTTTTGATGTTATGATCATGCTTGTTTTATCTCAGTCTTGATCTCAGTCATTATGATATGATTTCTTCTTATTTGCTGTTGTCTCTACTGTTAGACGTTATTAAACAAAAGAATATGTAGTGTGAACTTCTCCTGAGTTAAGTTCTTGCGAATTTAGAAAACCCAGATGCTGCAGTTTTGAAAGTTTTCAAAAAATTTACAGTTTCAACATTTGATCACAGTAATTAAATCTAGGGTTTTAAATGAATGGAAAATCATTGTATTCTGTTTTCGTTTACACAGCTTTTTTGAAAGCAGGGTTATAACTGCATTAAATGTTGCCCTCTGGTTAAAACTTAAAATGATTAGTTTTTTAATATATTAGAGAAATTAAACTGCAACTGTATAACTGATTAGCTCTCATTTTTCCAACAAAGCCATAGTTGTGAGTTTATTTGTTATCCAGTGTACTATGACTCTTTAAGAATGCTTCACTGAGAAAGTAATCAACAGATGGATCAGGAGTTGAAGCCTAAACTCGATTATTTGTATTGTTAATTTTCATAACTGTTGTTAATTCTTGAATTTAAAAAAAATATTATGCAAGTTTTATTCTTTTACATAATCACAGTTGCATCTGTATGTGAGGGCCCAATACTGTTTGAGTAATGAATACTCTTTGTATATCATCATGTCTATATGCTTACATGCACTGAGTTACCGCCATGTGGATGGATGGATGGATGGATGGATAGATAGATAGATAGATAGATAGATAGATAGATAGATAGATAGATAGATAGATAGATAGATAGATAGATAGATAGATAGATAGATAGATAGATGAACATGAACTATATGAGCAGATGAGCCACATACTGAAGACTAGAGTCCCTTCAAGGGACTCTAACCTTCAGTATATTTCCTCCATGTCAATCAAATCACCCTCTCTCCCCACCCTCCTGTTCACTCTCCACTCTCCTGTCCAATAAAGGCCAAAATGTCCATAAATAAATCTTACACATAACAGAGGTGTCAACTTGCACAATACTGGAACCTGGAAAACAAAGTTGCTACATGATATATAGTATTTTCTTTTTGATTTCTGTCACATACCAACATCCTATTCAAAAAAGCATTATTGCTTAAAAAAATTGGAGCTACTACAATATAAAACATACAAACCTCTTGAAAAACCCATGACCCTTAGATGGTTGAGAAAAAGGCCTCCTGAAAAATGTGACTTTTATGTTTTAACTAATCATCACAGGAAATTATGCAAATGTTGGAGAAAGCACACAATTGTGCACAAACTTTATCTTAAAGAATAACTAATTCTCAAATGGTTTCTGAGTACCAAAAAACAAGCACATCAAAGAAGGAGTAGAGGATGTTCTTCAAGGCAATGTTGCCATTTTGCTTGTCTATCAATTCTAAAGAAAATGTTTCTTTCTTAATTATTTAAGGGCATTTTCTTTAGAAGGAAAGAAAATGTTTTCTTTAGAATTCTCAGGTAAAGAAGATGTTTTCTTTCTTAATCATTTCAGGACATCCACACACAGACTCATACAAAGAGAGCTAATGATAAACAGCGAGAAGCCCCCCCCAACCGAACCTCTAAGAATGTGCAGCCTCTAAGAATGGGGCTGTCTGGATCTTTCCAAATGGGACACATCTGTCTGCACATTTGTTCTGCTTTACAAAGCTTAGGTTTTGCTTATTCACATGTATGAGTCATACTGTTTCTTCTCAGAAAAACACTGTAGTGTAAAATACAGAAAAAAGTCTGTCAGGCAAGCTGGCATGACAAAGTACTCATGGAAGTTCATAAAACAGGGAAGTAATTATCATTGACCTCACTGTATACTTAGTTAATTGGTGTGCAGACCCCTGAAGAACTGCGGTTACAGGCCAGAAAAGAGGAAGAGAGAGACTGAGAATGAAGAGCATGTTGTACAGTTCTCAATCAAACAAGGCTGCGAAGAGGAAATGAGAAAAATGTGAATTTGTCTATATGTGTGCATCATGTATGTTGCTGGGTTCCAGTCCAAAAAAATCCCCCCACACATGCCCTGAACTTATGAAGGTGCACAGACAGAAATGGCTCTGGTGAGGAAAGTCTGGAAAGATACAAGTCCATCTAGGGTAGGGTGAACATAGGAGCGCTTTTCGCACTCAGCTTTGTTTGCCTATGGTAGACATTTTGAGACTTCCAATGTATCTTGCTGGTCTTCTTTCTCATCAAACATTCAACATTTTTACCTGGGCTTCACAGAAAACGCTTTTTGTAGATGGCTAGAGATGTTCGCTCACTCCCTGATTCACTGGAAGGAAGCACTGGCATAAATTTTCTATGTTAAGTGTTTATCCATCAACCTCTGACCTCAGCCCAAAGGGATTTATGAAAGCTGCTGAAAACCTGCCATATCACTTAAATTACGTATACACATCAAGTATGACCTTGATTTTCAGTTTTTGTCTCCCTATAGCCCTTTTACTCAATGAGGCATGGTACTGTTAC
This sequence comes from Etroplus canarensis, assembly GCA_015106775.1. Lineage (NCBI taxonomy): Eukaryota > Metazoa > Chordata > Actinopteri > Cichliformes > Cichlidae > Etroplus > Etroplus canarensis. Next base: position 11,596 of record VUQH01040568.1, read on the forward strand.
AAGATGTGTTTTCAAATCCACCTTACCACACAATAAAATGTCTATAAGAAATCCATAAGGATGATTGCTGAAGCAGAGAGAAAGACTGGTGCCATGGAGCAGAGAGTGCTCTGAATACTGACGGTGTCCTTGGCCAGACTAGCAGCAGGGATGGGTGACAACAAGCTACCGCTGACCAAATGACAGTTTTAATTTCACTTTGCTTTGCAGGCATGAGGTCTGTTATACATTGTCCACAGTGTTTCCAAAATATTTTAAAGTGAAAAATATTGGATTAAAAAAAAGGAAACAATAAATTCATTTTATTTTGTACGAACTCATTCTGACCTACCATTTATCACTATCTGTAATTTCCACTCCCCCATCAAACCTCAGCTGACAGTAAGAGGATGCCAGTGGGCCACCTGTCTCCCATAAGTGAAGGCAGCATGAGCTTAACCTTCAGCTAAGTATAATAAAGTTTGACAGTGCTAAACAGCCAAGCTTCCTCATTAAGCTTCCCTGTGCCAACTTGCTGTGGTCAGGGTCTCTCCTTTTGACTTTCTCTTTCATCTCTTAGCTGCAGAAGCACAAAGCCCAGGGGTCTTCTTATTAAACTGGCTTATTGCATTAATTCAGCCCAAACATAACACACTGAGCTGGAGCCTTTCCAAATACCCCCTCCCCTTTCCCACATTTTTGTACTGTATGTTGTAAACAGGAAGCCAACTGCTTTGACCACTGGTACAGCTGAGTTAGACTGATGTTCGGCAACATCAGAACTCTTCATGTGGTTGATGCCTTTGCTCCCATTTACATTAGCCCACAGTTAGTGACAACATGCTGCCAACAGCTGAACTACTGATATTTTAAAATTAACTCTGACGTATAAGAACACACATCTTCTGGTTGTGGCTAGGCTCAAGATCATATAACTAATTTGCAGGAAGCAAGCTATATTACAATATAAATATATATAAGATATTCTATAATACCAACATATCATGTAATTCAGTGCTTATTTTATCTAGTTTGGCAGTCTTAGTAAAATGCAAATCCGTAAACTATTTTTGAGTGTCCCTGGTAGCGTAGTGGTTTGCGCGTTTGCCTTACAAGCGAAAGGTCCCTGGTTTGATTCCAGGTGGGGACACAAGCCCCTCTCACCATGGAGGGTTGTGTCAGGAAGGGCATCTGGTGTAAAATCTCTGCCAAATTACCAGTGTGGATTAATCCGCTGTGGTGACCCCTTGGTGGAGAATACAAGGGAGCAGCTGAAAGGTACATTCATTGTAAACTATATTTGAAAATTCCTGTTTTGTCCAATTGCAAATAGAGATATGTACTTGTTAGAGGTTTAATAGGTGTGTTCTTGCCATGTGGTGTTGCATTACTAGTAAGACTTAAGACCACATGAAAACTTGCTTCACTGGTTATGCTTAGGGACTAGAGACTCTACTGCAATTTATTTAAAAAGTGCAATACATCCCATGGAATTTGAACCACTGAATAAAACTTTCAACTCCCCAAATCTCATTGATGCTGGTACAATAGTTTTTGATAGTTAATAAATACAAGAAAAACACAAGGCAGAAACCTAATGGAAATTATAAATGGCTAAAAAAAAAAAGGTGGTCAGTGTTTTATATGTCTCTACAACACTGCAACCAAAAAGTAACTGATTGGTGGTGTAAATACAGAAGCGAGGCCTGTCATCTCTTCTTCAGCACCATGGACAGCACAACAAGGCTGATTGCCAGCTCCTGGGGAGATCCTGGAAACTGTTTATTTTTCACCTTGACTGCTCCCAATTAATTTATCTAATCAACTCATCAATCACAGTCCAATCCTAGTATTTTTAAGCATAACAAGGCACACACATAAAACACTAAGACAGCTCCTAAACTGTTTGCTTGTATTTTTTGTTTGTTTCTTCATTTATAAAATATTTATCCAGCCAGTGTTTTGGATACCGACAGTTGTCAAATTTCCCCAGGTAAGCTACCTGCATTTTTGTAAAGCCGTGGCAGTAAACTACCCTCTAAAGGACACTTACCTGATGCTGCTTGCATCCAGCCACAGATCTTGTACACGGTGGATGTGCTGAGGAGGAAGAAGAGACTGAAGCAGCCGATGCAGGTGACGACCAGCATCATAGACATTCCAATGAAGAAGGAGGCGGCCTTGAACGCACCGGAGGGGATAGCGGAGAACTCAGTGAAGCTACCCTGGCAAGCCAGGTCTCTGGAGATTCCATCCCCTATACAATAATGAAAAAGGCCAAAGTAGCCGGCCTGCGGCGTATCCACGCCATCACCAATCCAATAGGGCTGTGAGAAGATGGTCACGTTAACAATACCGAACAGAATAGTGAAGATGGCCCATAGAAGTCCGATCACGCGGGAGTTGCGGACGTAATTGGTCTGGTACAGTTTGGCGGCTTCTGCTGAGGGTAACATTGATGCGGCGGATCCGGGTATCATTTTATGCAATCCCGAAGACTAAATGAATGCTGCGATCTGTCCGAGTGCGAAAGCAAGGACCGATTATTCAGCACACAAACACTTTCTCGCCTCTACAGAATCGCAAGAATTTGAAGAGCAATGCCTGTGCGTCTGCAACACAGCAACATCTGTCAGGCGCGATCAACTCATGACGTCGCATAAAACCAGGCGGTGAACCGAGTCGGAAGCTGAAGAGAAGAGTCTGAACCCTGGATGTGACCGATAAGTGCAAACTCAAAGACGGCGGAGGAAACGCGGTCTCCGTGCGCTTGCTCCGTCAGACGTGCACATCGCTGCAGCGCTTGCTGCTCAGCTCTGCCCTTGGAAAGCCTCCTGTTAGAGACATGCATTCAGATCGACCTCAGCTATAGTCTATAACATATTACGCGCACGTATCCCGGGCAGCCCTAAAAGAACAGCCTATGACGAGCAGCCTGTTATGTCTATTAAGGGGGTCCGCACATACATAATATGTCAGTATGCCTGCTTACACCCGATCACAATTACCATTCAGAAAACACGACAGCCCCTCTCTGGATCGCCAATCGGGAATTAGTTCTTGATGGCAGCTACGGCGGGGCTGTCAGTGATGCTGGGACTCAGAGAGGGAGGGGCAGATGGTGGACGACGCAGAGGCAGTCCGTGCAAACGGTGACACACACACCTTCTGGATAACGCTGCGTCAACATCCAGTGGACTGACGAAATATCAGTGCGACTTTAATTATGTAAAAGATGAAAGGTTTAACGCCCCCAAATGCAGTTTTATCCTCATTATACCAGAGACACCTACTGTGTTTTTAGAGAGAAAGACTCAGCACTCATCATCACTCCTCATGAAGTGTGCTGCTCTGCTGCCAAGACCTTATGTAACACTTCATGAACCTGCAAACATAGGCTTAATGCACAGCTTGTTTTATAGTGAAAATGCTACAAGAGATCTATCTATCTATCTATCTATCTATCTATCTATCTATCTATCTATCTATCTATCTATCTATCTATCCACTGCTGTGAAAATGTCTTGAGCCACCCTTCATTTCCTTATATTTTGCTAGGAAAATGGGAAAGTCTATATTTGGTACGACCATCTTTATTCTTCAACCCAGGCTGAACTCTCTTAGACAAGCTTTCTTGTCATTTCTATAAGGAATAGTTTGGCATTGGCAGTGCGTTTAGGATCCTTGTCATGCTGAAAAATTAAGCTGTTGCCAACATTTTCCAGATGGTATTGCATGGTCATCAAAATCTGAAAGGTACTTTCATGTGTTCATAATTCCATCAGTTTTGACAAGATACCTAACACTACTGGCTGGAATACAGCTCCAAACCATTATAGAGCCTCCACTGTGTTTTACAGATGGCTGGAAATACTCACTGTTGTGCCTCTCTTCTGACCTCCTCTGGATATTGATGACAGTTTGAAGCAAAAAAATGAACATTTGGATTCACCATTTCATAAGACTTATTTTCAGTTGAGTTTTTGTGTACCTTGGTATACGTCAGCCTTTTCTCCCTGTTTCACTTCCTTATAAATGATTTCATGAAAGCCATTCTTCCAATGAGACCCTTTCTGATGATGCTTCAGTGAACAATAGATGAATTAACTGAAGAGCCAGATGCATCTCTCAGGTCGTGTTTCAGTTCTTTGCTGGATTTTTTCCTATTTCTCAAGGAAGTGACTTTCAGATATTGTTCATCTGCTATAAAAAGTTTTTAAGACCTGCCACTTCTTATAGTCATTATTTTGCTATTGCACAGAAAACCTTCCAAATCTGCTGCAGTTGTTCCTTCAGCCCTTAATACTTCTCATTCTTCTTGTGCTCTTTCTTCTTGATGTTGCTGCCAGCTAGGATTGCCACATCTATCACGACTATGGCTTTCTGTTCCTTGTCAACCACCACTATGTGTAGTTAGCTGGCCAGCAGCTGCTTGTCTATCTGGAACTTGAAGCCAGAAAAACAGGTTATAAACAGGTTTGCAAAGTAGCCTAATTTATAACTTTTCTAAAGAAGAAGGGGAGCTTAAATGATCATACTAAGCACACACAAAGAGCATATTGCCAATAATGATTTTTTCTACCACCCATTCAGGTATCAGCTGTAGCATTTCCATAGATTTGTGTCATGCAGTGAAACTGTACTGCCATGCAACTAAAAGAGGCCAGCAGAGATAAACAGTACGAATGTCATAAATACACAATTATAATGCTGCTTATAATAAACAAAGTATCACATAATGAGGTCAGCAAATATACAAGTAATCCCTGTGAGCCAAATGTTAACATTTCAGACTGCCCTAAAACTCAATTTCAGACTGTCTTTTCTTTTACTTTTGCCTCTGTATGACATCACTGAGAGTGGATATCCCTAATATGGTCATCTTAGACACAGCTCTGACTGTGAACACGGCAGCCCCACACACCTGCTGTTCAAACCTTTTGTTGGCGAGGAGCAGCAAAAAAAAAGCCAAAAAGAAGAAAAGGGAGGGAGCTGAAACAGCTTGTCTTAGACAGTGGATGAATGGAGAGGCTGCATAAAAGTCCAGTCTAAGGTTTATGAGGCTTATTTTGAGCTGTGAATTACGCAAAGTGACTCTATTCAGGTCCAAAAAATATATATGGAGTTATAAATTAGTATAATAGGTGCCATCTAAGAACATTTCAATGTCGTATAAAATCATATTGACTTATTTTTCCATCTACCATTAAACATAGCCATTTAGACCTAATAATGGACTAAAGATTAACATGGAGTGACATGAGCTCTTGAATTTTGTTTGTTTTGAAGAAAACCTTGAAGAAAATCTATCACATATATAAAAATAATTTTTTAAATTTCCCACTCGCCCTATGAGCGGTCTTTTGTCCTTAGAGGTCAGGTCCTCTACCAGAGACTTGGGAGCTTGAGGGTTCTGCGCAGTATTTTAGCTGTCCCTAGGACTGCGCTCTTCTGGACAGAGATCTCAGATGTCATTCCTGGAATCTGCTGGAGCAACGCTCCCAGTTTGGGGGTCACTGCCCCAAATGTGTTCTGATTACCACGAGGACCACTGTTGCCCTCACCTTCCACATCTTTTCTAGTTCTTCTCTCAGCCCTTGGTATTTCTCAAGTGTCTCATGTTCCTTCTTTCTGATGTTGCCATCACTTGGGACTGCCACATCTATCACATCTTCCTCTGCTTGTCCACCACTATTATGTCTGGTTGGTTAGTCTTCTTCTTTCGGCTGTTCCGTTAGGGGTCACCACAGCGGATCATCTGCCTCCATCTCACCCTATCCCTTGCATCCTCTTCTCTCACACCAACC
>VUQH01040569.1:0-14808 GCA_015106775.1 Etroplus canarensis
AGCTTGTAGTGAAAAGTGCTTTGAGTGGTCAGTTAGAGTAGAAAAGCACTAGTCCATTTATCATTTTACCAAATTCAAATCCACCAGCTGGGCAGCCTGGGCCCCTCTGTGTTTAATTTGCATGTTCTCCCCGTGCTTGTGTGGGTTCTCCCTGGGTACTCCAGCTTCCTCTCACAGTCTAAAGACATGCAAAGGGGTTAGGTTAATTCAGTTCTGAATTGCCTGTAGGTGTGAATGTCCATTTGTTGGCCCTGTGATGGACTGGTGACCTGTCCAGGGTGTACCCCACCTTTTGCCCTACAACAGCTGGGACAGCTTCCAGCGTCCCCCACAACCCTGAATTGGATAAGCAGAAGAAAATGGATTATTTGACAATACGTCTACATCAGGTTTTACCCACCAGTCATACTACGATAACATAACTTTATGTCAGTTTGCCCATCCACAATTTACAAGAATCACTACCCTTCTCAGCATATTAGTCAGAATTTAGTGAAATTTTCACACAGTGATCACCTAATGAGCCTTTTATCATTTAATTATCATGTGATAATGTCTTAAGATAGGTCAGGGTTGGTGAAGAAATAGAGTCATGGCCATGGCTTAGCATGGCGTTCTGGATGGTAACAGCAGTGCAATAAACTGACTTCCTGTTTTTATGAGTGAAAAACTTGAGGGTTTCACTGTCGCTATTTGTGTATTTGCTATTCTTATCATGCTGGCAGATTTTGGATGGTTCTCTTCTTTTGGATGTTAGACCTCCTAATAATAGCACTGTGATAGTTTGAAATATTGCTTTGCCACACATGTTGCACTTGTATCCTTAAAGGTGGTGATCATGATAGGAGTCCCACATTCGGATGGCATTGTTGGGTATGGTCAGTGCCGTGACATGCTGGTGCATTCACGTATTTTCATGCTTTTTATGACTATGGTTACTACTGACCATTTAGTTATAATACTCCTTAATGCAAACACTTTTATTTAGTGGTTGAACGAAATTAATTTTTTCTGGCTGCCTGCAAGCCTCCTTGACTTCTCAGTGGATCTTAATTCTCATTAGTTTGTGCAATAATGCCAATCAGTGATAAGAAAATCAATCACTTTCTTTACACATTACAGTAACCTGTGAATGTTGAGGGATCATGAGCCAGATGAGCTACTGTATCTTTGACATTTTGGTTATATCTGCTGGGCAGGTCCATTATCTGTCTTTAGGTCACTGATTTGCAATTATGATGATGTACAGCGTGTCCCCTTAGTGTAGTGATTTACACATTTGCCGTACAAGTGAAAGGTCCCTGGTTTGATTCCAGGTGGGGAAACAAGCCCATTTCACCATAAAGGGCTGTGCCATGAAGGGCATCTGGCGTAAAACCTCTGCCAAATTACTGCTGTGGCAAAGCCTTGGGGAAAATGCAAGGGAGCAGCCAAAGGTACATTTCAATTAAGATGATGCGCAGATATGTTTATATATGTATAAATTAACACGTGGAAAAATTATTCAAATGAGAGTTCATATTATTAAATGGAGCGTGCAGAACAGAACCAGATGTACCCTTAGATTAACCTATTAGCCCCAGTGAACTTCTAATGGCTGGTGTTTTTCTTCAAGCTGCAGTAAGAATTAAAAAACAATGCTCTCTTAAATTACTGATAATGTGGACAATTGCTACAAAGACATGGCTACACAAACTGATAAATATCTGATTGTCACATGGTGAAATAAACATGCATACACAGTTTTAATGGACATTTATTGGTGTTAGTTGTATGTGGATGTGCAGTGAGTCAAGCACCATTTGATTAGTTCCAAGAGGGTGATTCCCAAATGGGTAGTGGATAGAGGGGAGTTTGGGTTTATTGCTAGATTTATTTATTTATTGGTTGGTGTTTACTGGTATTTATTGAGCTTTTGGGGTGTCTGTAAATGCAGAGACCTGCCCTTTGAGCTGACCTTCATCTGATTGGCAGCCCCTCGCAAGCACAAGGTTTGAACATCAGGTGGGTGGGGCTGCTGTAAGCCAAAAGTGTATGCCTTAGATGACCATATTAGAAAGAAACCCTCTCTTTGACATCATACAGAGCCAAGAGTAGAACAAACTTTTGAGTGTTTAGAGCAGTTTGGAGCCTGAGATCACTGACAGAAAAGATGAGAACTAATAATAGGTCCACTTTTAAAATGAAAATAAAATATTTTGAAAGAATTTATTACTGTAGAGTCAGATAGTATCATAAGCTCATTATTTAGTGAACTCTGACAGCACAACAATATGCTCTGAATATTATGCACTCTGTACAATTAAGTCTTGCCTCTAGGCAGCCATCTTGAACACCTCCCAGCACTTATTTGGGCAGATATGTGAAGTATAATATAAATTAGCTTTAATTTCAGTGTTCAGAGGGACATTAAACTCTAAGCATTTCCCCCTTGGAAGTTATATTTCTATCACCATCTCTGCTCCCCACAGATTTTTAATTCAATAATCTTTGCGTTCCATCTCTCTCTCTCATGGTGATTCTGGAGTAGTGCACATATCCTCATGTGAAAAATTCAGTTCAATTCAGCTTCATTTATAAAGTCATATTATACTGTGAGGTAAAGAGCCTACAATATTAAAGAGAAAACCCCAAAAATCAGACAATCCTCTAAACGCAAGCACATGGAGACTGTGGAAAGGACAGACTTCCTCAGAGAAAGTACACCCTCTTTCAATTCTATGGTTTTACATATCAAGACATGAAAAAACTTTTTGGTGCTTAGCAAGTCTTAAAATTAGATAACACTGTCATTATTTATTTAACAAAAACTATGCTAATATGTAAACATAGTTGGGAAAATGAAGTGCATCCTTGATTAACTGATCATCAGCAAGTGCGAGCACCTGTATAAAAGCAGAAGTTTTGGCAGTTTGGATGGACTGGAGCATTCAGGTGTGTGTTAACACAATAGCAAGAAGGAAAGACATTCGCAGTGATCTTTGAGAAGCAACCGCTGTTCCCCTTCAGTCTGTGAAGAGTTATAAGGCCATTAACCGACAATTTGAAGTCCATCATTTTACAGTGATAAGGCTTACTCGAAAGTGGAAAACACAACAGACAGTTACCAATCTTCCCAGGAGTGGATATCACAGCGAATTCACTCCAAGGTCAGACTGTGCAATGCTCAGAGAAATTTAAAAAAGAAAAAAAAAGAGAGAAAGAAAAGGAAAACAAGACGTGGAGGAGACCGGGACTGGCTGGCTCATGAGTCGGTTGGCACACTGTTATTCTCCAGGCCTCCAGACGGTACAGCCATAAAAATCTAAGATGATAATATACCTGTTAATGCAAAACACTTGAAAGTGACATGATGTTGAGCTGAGGACAACTTTTCTGTTCTGCTGTGCTGAAACAAACAAGCAAAATAACACTCTACTAAATACATTCTAAAACTGTAATAACTAGAGATACAGAAATTGTATTATTTCAATTGAGAGAGACAGGATTCACCCTAATATCTGTCAATATGGGCAAAGTTGGTTGGCACATGTGTCAACAAATCTCAGTGTACAAATCTGGGTACAAATAGCTATGCACTGTACATTTAATAAAATAACAACACAATAAATACTTAAGTATATGTGGTGGGTTATATTATTTAAAACTTGTGCTTTATTTTTCATCAGAATTATAGGTTTGTGGCTCACCAAAAGAAGTCATAACTTTATTTATGAATACACACATATCATCATTATTATGTTTATTATTGTCTGATGACCGTATCCCAAAACAGATGTTTTATGGAGAGTCAAGTCAAGGCAAGCGCTCTGTTGGAGGGCAACGAAAACGCTTCAAAGACAGCCTGAAGGTGTCACTGAGGGACTTTTCAATAGACCCAGCGTCCTGGGAGGCCCTTGCTTCTGACCTCTCCACCTGGCATTGCCACTGGAGCAGAAGACCGGAGAAATCGAGACAGAGGAGAGGCAACAAGCGATGCACAAGGCTAGAGCTGCAGACAGACAGCTCGCAGCTCCTACCAACACGTGTCCCGCCTGTGGGAGAGAATTCCACACCCGGATTGGCCTGCTCAGCCATCTCCGGACACACCAAACCCATCTAGAAACTGTGACTGATGTCATGGTCATCTTCGATTCCGAAGGACGAACAACATTATTGTTATTAAGTAGAAAAAACATGGTCTTGCAGACGTCAAATTTGAATGAAATTATTCAAGAAAAACAGACATTTTTGTAGAACTTCTGGGCAAATGTTTAAAAATGTATAAATATAAAATTATTATTATTATTGTGCAAAATATAAAGTTTTCTAAAGCAAATTAATATAGGCCTGACATAAATAGAGATGCATGAAATAACAAGTATAACAGGTGGAACTTTTCAAACTTAAACTAAAGCAGAGCCATGCTCGTGTTCATGTTACTAAATGATGAAAAATGTTTTGCCCTAAACAGAAGGGATGTCCGCTACTACTTGCGCTTACTGGTCAGCATAGGTAATACTAGTCTTTTAAATGAATTAAACCAGCAGCAGAAAGCGGATTAGCAGCGTGGGACAGATGGCAAGAGCTGGAGGTAGCGTGGTTCTGCAGTACTTTGATGTAGAAAATGACCGTTTGTGTATCAGCTGTATCAGAGTATACTGACATATAACCAGCCAGCTGAAACGACGTGTAAACACATTGTGCACAGCTGTGTGGATGCTAGCCTGCAAGAAGGCTGCTGCTGCTTACACTGCTAATGTTAGCCACACTCAGTAAACGAATTTGTGTTTGTGTTTGTGCAACATTATATGTGGTGCAAAGCGACGTTTAAAACAGGATTGATTATCAAAGAATGTGATTAATGGTTTCAAATAGCTCTTAATCAGACATGCAGTATTTGTATGGTTATCCAATGAGTAAATTAGTGGTCAAGAACATCCCTAGTAAACAGCGTGACAGACATTTTTATTTTGTCATTGAATATTTATGATCATATCACAAAGCTCTGCGGCTTAGGATTGCAAAGTCACATCTGAACAAACCAAAAGACTTTTGGAACGATGTCCATGCAGCTGAGACCAAAGCGGAGAAGTTTGGCTATAATGCACAGTGCCACATTTAGTGAAAACCAGACACAGCATATCAGTATAAACACTCCAGCTACCAAGCACGGTGGTGGAGGGGTGATGATTTGTGCTTAACCCTTCCATTCATAAATTTTGGCATCTTCAGTAAAGATTTTTTCTATAACTGTTCAGGCATGAAAAGTGCAATTCAAGTGAAATTTGCAAAGTCTGCAAAAGCTATGTGAAAACATGTTTTTAACGCCCCTAACCTTTTAAAAACCCATTTCATTTTAGATGGGCTAAACACGACCTCAGTGTGTTGAAGTATTAGCCTACAGCAACAAAACACATGCATATTAAAGAAAACGGCTTTAGAATAGCTGTCCGCGGTACTGGCCACCACGAAAGAGTTAATCTACAACAGAACGACTGAAAAAGAAAAGAATCAAGGTGCTGCAATGGCCCAGTCAAAGTCCAGACCTCAACTTGATTAAAATGCTGTGGCAGAACCCTAAGAGAGCTGTGTATAAATTTCATTTAACTGAAGCAACATTGTAAAGGAGGGTGGGCCAAAATTTCTCCACAACAATGTGAAAGGTTTACAAAGGCACACCGAAAACCATTACTTCAAGTTATTCCTGCTAAAGGTGGTTGTACAGGCTTTCGAATCATGGGGTGTATTTAGTTTTTCACGCACAGCATCTGCATTTTGGCTTAATTTTTGTTAAATAAATAATGACACTGTAATGTGTCATGTTTAAATCATTAAGAACCTGGATTTTTTTTTATGTCAAATTTAAGAACTGAAAGAGGGTGTGCTTTCTTTTTCACGTGACTGCTTGATAAATGCTGCGTCCACTTGATGTCACGTGTGAAGATCTGTGGGTTTTGTTTGTGTAATTCAAAGGTGCCAAGTGAATCTTTTAAAATGACAGCAAGAAGACAGGTCCACGAGGAAGTGACAGGAGCAAGTAAAAGCCATGCCGTGTGCCATGCAGGTTATTAATATGTACCTTTCCCCTGACACACACACACACACACGCAAACACACACAGGTAGATGAGTCTTAAAGCTTACATTAACTGCTACACTGTGATGCTAACACCTGACCCCACGATTAACAGGATCAGAATGATGATGAGAGGTGAGAGAGAGAGTAAAAGCCGCTTACAGCTGCTACTTCTCACAGGGCAAATGAGCTGAAGCATAACAAAGTGCTAAAAGGGGCGTTCAGGGACAACATCATCACCATCCTTTTAAACATCAAACCCGCACAAACACTCAGACGTAAGTACAAAAACGTGCTGGGCTGTTCTTTCCAAAACAAAATCACCTCCATCTGCTGGTCAAAAAGCTTATTAAAAACTCTGCCACTGATGTTTGTGTAGCTGGCTGGATTAAAGACTTGATTGACACACGGTGGTAAGTTCTCTGCCCACTTTGTGTTATGTACATATATGCGTGTCACAGGCAGCATAATGCTTGCTTTATTTTAAAGCCGATAAGTCCCTCATTGTCATCCCAGTTTTCACAGATGTGGTACTGTGGGACTTTTTAGATCAAACTGGACTCAAAGACATTAGTTTCCATATTTGATTCCAGCCATATTAGAATTTATGAAGAAAAAAAAAATTACTGGCCATAATTTTTTTTCCAACTTTGAACAAAATGATCTCCAGCCCAAGGCTTGCAAAGATCATCTCATGGATTTTTGTTTTTAAAAAACGTTTGGCATTTACAGCCCACTGGTATCGGCTCTAGAGCTGCCAAAGAAGATTTATTAAAACTGATGTAGCCTCTGGGTCAGAAAAGTGATGCCAGTGAAGGGCCTTGAACCTCAATTCTTTCTTATGAACAGCAGGGGGTGACTTTGGTTGCAACATGAAGTCCATTGTACAGACGTCTATGGGAAATCAACCAAAGTGCTCGCTTGATTTATGATCTTAGTAAAGATTTTCCAAGTGACTTTATGGTCTTAATTACTAGATTCAAATCTTATTCAAAACAAAAGCTTCATTTTGTAACTTACTGTCCCATTTAGAGTAAAGACTTAAAACCAGGACTTTACAAAGTAATAAACCACATTATGGTCGCTGTTCTCATGTTTTATAGACAATCAGTTATCAAAATTAAACACAGAACTTGGACTAAGGATCTCATTTCCCAGACACACACATAATTATGTTGCCTTGTAACATGAGGGTGTCATGCAGTAAACAAAAATGCATTTTGCCAAATTACTGTTAATGCTTTTGACTTAAGTAAAAAAATCCTTTTTTTCTTTATTTTTGTCTTATGTCAATGTAATTGTAATCATTTCCCTGTTCTTTCTTTTATGTTGCAGTTCAGGGTGCTGACTTATCAAATCTGCCAACATAAACTTGACAAAGATCAACTGAAGCATATAGGCCTTCTTTACATTCCATTTACTCTGTTAAGCTGCACTACAAACAAAAGACTGCAAACCAATAACCAGAGATCTGGTATGAGAGAAAAATAAGTGATCTACAATATACTGATGCAATAAATATTATACCAATACCTGTTTTTTCTTTTTGGATTGGGGAGCAACCATCCATGCTACAATTCATGTTTACTTGGCACAGTAGCATTGTGGTTAGTGGTGCTGAAAACCTACTCAGGTTTTAGGAAACATGCAAACTACACACAGAAAGGCCCCAGCCATCTAAGAGGTTCAAAGCCAAAAATCTGTTAACGTAAGGCAAGGCTAACCAATGCGTCACTGTGTCACTGTCTATAGAGTTATTATAGTTTTGTAGTTTCTAATTAGTTTTTGTTTTGAATTCAGTTTAGTTTCAGTCAGTTTTCGGAGTGGGTTTCCTCATTTCAGTTTAGTTTTTATTGCTTGAAAATGTTTAGTTTTAGTTTAGTTTGTATTAGTTTCAGTCTTAGTTTCAGTTTTCTTAATTATTATAATATGGGTGGTATTTGTCAGATTTAAGATGTTTAGATCAGAATTTATAATACAAACACAACACTTAGTGTAGGCAGATGAGACACAATCATGTAGACACCCTGTCTCAATAAACAGATACATCAAAGCCTCATCAGACAGGCTGTCTGACCAAATTTAATCCAGCTGACAAAGACTAGAACTAACAACATTTCCTGGATATTTTTATTTTGTTTTATTTAGTTTCCTAACCCCACAACATCATTTGAGTTAGTTTTGATTTTTCCCAAAAGTCTAGTTTTTTTTTTTTTAAATTTCAGTTAACTAAAATTATTTTTCTCATGTAGTTTTAGTTTTGTTTAGTTTTAATTAACTATAATAACCCTGGTTGTGAATGCCGGCAACACGCTAAGCATTCTTCGGTATCAATTTTTTCTAAGTTATCGAAACATTCTATATAAGTAACTAGTATGTTATGTATATATCCATAATTTTTTTAAAAAACACAAAATAAAAAACCAAAACAACATAGTTCTATGTATGACAGCGTTGTAGGGAAATTTTGATGTGTCGTCACACGCTAGTTAAATTGTCAAGGTGTGACGGGCATAATGGAACCGAATGAAACACCCGAATTCAGTGATTAAGAGGTGTGGGCCAATACTTTTGTCTATGTACATTCCAGATAGATAGATAGATAGATAATTAATCCCAAAAGAAATTTCAGAGAATTATGATAAAGTGCACAAGATTTAGCATGCACCTGTGCTGGAGTTTTTTAAAACGTTTTTTGTTTAAAATCAAACTCATCTTCATATCATTCACTTGAAAGCTTTATTTTTTGTCTTTTTTTCTGATAGTTAGCAACCAGGTAAAAGATCATTGAGTATAGCATGAGTAAGTATAGCATCGGCTTCATGTTCCTTTCTTACATTTTAGCATACATCGTCCAGCACTGTGGCTCTTGGTGGGTTTGTCTGACAGTCTTTAAACATGGCAGATAAGAGAGAATAATTAATTTATCATAGCAGGCCAGGCTTTAATCCCTGGTGTCCTGATGATAAGAGAAGGTTTCTTCTCCCCTGATCCCTCTGCCGATAGGGGCTTTTTCCTTGGCGGTTCCCCGTTAATAAGGCTGTCAAAGAGGCACACGACACTGGGCTCTGTCGCACACAGGTTATCTCACTGGCACACATTCCCATCTACTACCTGACAGTCGACAGCAAGCAGGTCGCTGGGCCTTTGAAACCCTGGGAGAGGATGGCCCGTGGGCATCTCTCTGAGGCGGCCCTGTCATTTAAACCCACGAATTCAAACATCAGGTGGGTCCTAACCCACAGTCACAAGACACAAGAGATGAGAGGATAATACAGAGTGGACAGAACACACTGCTGCCAAAGGGTGAATGTTAATAAATGTCTTTAAATCCAAAAATAACTCAAAAAATATCTTAAGTATAAATCATATTATAATATTATTGGTTCTTTTCTTAGTGAAGTTATTTTTAGTCTACATTAATTGAGCAATATGTCTTTTCACATTGCCAAGTAATTTGGAAGAGAGAAGACAATAAAAACTAAATCTTAAGGACGTACAATGAATATACACCATATTAGAGATGGAGTGACTCATTTAGTTTTTAATTTGGAGTCTGAGTGGTCTGTGGAGTTAGTGAGGGGGACAGTGTGTATCTCAGGGGAGCAGTGTGCGTGGTGGCCTTCGCTGCACTGTGGTCCTTCATCATTTCCCTAAAGCCTCACCTATTTTCCAGACTGACTGCATGCATTATCATATTTTATATGGGTCATGAAAAGCACAAAAAAGTAGCATTGCTCAGGAGAATTTGTGTGCAAGTATGCATTTGTGTGTGTGTGTGTGTGTGTGTATGTGTATGTGTGTGTAGGTGTGTGTGTGTGTGTGTGTGTGTGTGTGTGTGTGTAATGCAGACAATAGAAATCTCAAACACAATAATAATGTGAGTTACATAAAAAAAGACTAGATATTTAACATAATATTTGTGCATTTTTACTACTTTTCAGGGCCTCAAACCAGGAGGCTCTGCATCGTTTTCATCCAGGTACCCTCACTGACTTCCTCCCCAGTTAGTTCTGACAGGCTTTGAAAGGAAAGGATAAAACATAGCTATAAAATTACATTAGCGTGCTAGAAAAAGACTTCACAGCACATATACACTTGCAATATAAAGAGGCCAGCCTTTCAGCACTAGAAAGGACTTATTTGGAGGGTTATTAGTCTCATTTACAGCTACAGCCCCTAGGGGGCCTTTAATTAAGAACTGGGTTCTTATATGGCTCCAATTAACAGCAGTGGAAAAAAATATACTGGAGTAGCAGAACCAAAGGTATATGGAGGGATTTGGGTGACACTTCACCTAGGCGTACCTGGTCCCTTTTTTGTGATTTGCAGCTTTTGTTTCTTCAAAACATCTGGCACCAGAGGCATTTAAGGGTTTAACAGATAACCTGTTGACTGCTTCTTTATCGTTGATACAAGACCAGTATGATATAGAACAACAAGAATGTCTTCCTCTTTTCACTTTAATCCTCTAAATGGCTTATCTTTTTCTTCGTACTGCCAAGATGTCACAAGTGAGATAAACTTCCAATACCATATTTAGTCAGATACACAACCACAAAAACACTGTGGTTGCATTTCTCTGAGAAGAAAAGAGCGAGCAAAATTTCAGCACACTCTGAGAAAGCTGCAAATGTGTGGGGTTGTGAAAGTCCTATACGACTTGCAACGCACGAAGTCCTGCTGATAGTGTTGTGATACAAGCAGTACTCGGGCAACTGACTCAGTGCCCTGCTGTAAGTTTATCATGTTGGTCAGTGTGATAAACATTCTTAGGATTGGATTTCAATTGAAAACAGCCCATTTCTTTCAAAGAATTCGCATTCAAATTAATTCTGCTAACAGAAACTAACAGGAAGTAAAAGCTAGCAATTCTCAAAAAAGCAATGTTGTGGTCATGTAACTTTGAATTGTTGCGCTTATTCATGCCATTCAGCATCAAGTATAAGACCAGAGTTTCTTAAAACTTTTTCAGTACCACATGAAATGCAATTTAAAACCCATTTCACAGAACACAACAGTCATGCAGGAAAACAGCAAGCACAATTACACATCCAGTTATCTATTAAGTACATTATTTAAGTGAAATTTATAATAAAAATGTTCAAAAAGTGTTGTATTATAAATAGTACATTAAAGAGCCCTTCCATTTTTTATAATTCATTGTGTTTGTAGACTTCTAGATACCCTGAAGATGTAACGTGTCAAAAAAAGTGGTGAACTTCATCTTTAGCTTCATAGATTGATGGTTACTTAACAGTAAAAGTGAAAGCCTGCAGGTAAGTTACTTACAGTGTGACAACTTTGCATAAAGAATCATCTTGAAATCTGGCATAAAAGTTCTATTTTACTGTAATTTTAACTGACTTCTCCCTAAAAGGAAGTATTATTAGATTACTTACACCTCTAATGGAAATACACCCAAACCTTCCAACCTTGTAATCAGTGGCTGCATCTTTGATGTAATGTCAGGCAGCTTTTTTTAGAATATTCAGCCTCTGCTGACCTGAATCCAGCCATAGTTCAAACACAGAGTGAGGTTCATTCAAACAGGTGAGACAGACACTTAGACAGGGTGAAAGTGAATACCTTCTCAAACAGTTTAGGAACATGTGGACACACACAAATTCATGAACCATATTATAATTTCCCCTGTGGTCAAAGTCCAGGCCAGAATGTTGTAGCTCCCCTTTAGACAACCCCTCTCCTCTCCAGCAGGTAAACGCCCTGGTCCACTGTATATCCCTGCTTCTCCATGTAAGAGGGGAGAAACCACAGAGCCCCACAGACAGGCTCCATCAATGAGCCCTCTATTCATCTGCAGGTTCAGAACACTGGCCTCTCTGATGGAGCTCCAGCACCTGGCTGCCGATGGACACAACATCAGAGGCAGGGTGGTGGCAGCATCGGTCGTCAGACTCGCCACACCTGAATAAACCCCCCCCAGCCCACATCAAATGGTAGGGCTAGCCTGTTTGAAAACCTGAGAGCAAGAGAGCTGAGAAAAAAAGGTAGCCAAGATAGCTGTGGAAGGCTGTAGGATTGGCTGTACAAACAGGTCACTCAGGTGCTGCTCCAGATTACTGTTTTCATTAACAGGAGTAAAGAAACTGAGCTGTACAGGGGAAAAATGGGGGGACATGGAGTGAAACACACACGCAGAAGACGAAAGATTGTATTTATACAGGTGCTTCTAATACGAGCAAAGAGGGAGGCACACCTCTAACAGACAGCCAAGCATCTATACTAAGTCCTCCAAGTAGGGATTGGGTTGGGCCTTACTTTGATTTCTCTGAAGTCAAAGTGGAAGCTGTCAGGATTAGTGCAAAGACTACTGTGGGGGGTGTTGGGTAAACTAAATACAGTCTCACACTAAATATGGATAATATGCTCTACACCTCTGAAATGTGTGACAACACTTGCATACAGAAAAAATACTCAGTCACATTTCCTCTTTCTAACGGCATGTTAATACTATCATTACGCTCCATATATTACTGTGTAACTAGATTCTTTTCAGATAAATCCCTAATGAATTGGTGAATTATTGCAGTTGTACTAGGTCCTTAAAGTGTTCTCAATAATGCCTATAGGCTCCCTCTCTCTATGTCTAACCTACAGTGTAAAACTACAGAAAAGTGAAAGCAAAGCAAAAAACCTGTTATTTCTTGAGGAGTTTTCCAAAGCAATTTTACTTAGTCTTCTGATATTTTGACACAGTGCATGCAGTGCCATTAATTACATTATTTTAATGCATTCATCCGAAATCTTTATTAAAATGATTACTGCCCTCCTCTTTAATCATTTTTAGTCTTTTGTCATTTTTTTTGTTTTTCTTCATAAAGTTATCTGATTTTGCTATAATTAAAAATATTAAAGAAATATTTACTTCCAAACCATCTGGAGTTTATCTTCAGTTTGTTTGTGGTTTGCTCAAGTGGAAAAAAATATCCCCAAGCTACCTTATCTTGACTTCCATTATTAGGGTCCTAATAATTCAATTTTAGGTAATTATTTTGGTTCATTAGTTTAAAATGTATATTCAACCTGAATGTTCTGATGCATTACAGCCCATTAGGACAAGCGGTATTAAGTAAAACCAAATGCCCAAACAATGTACTGGATGGAAACAATTAAATTATGCAGGCAGCTAACAAAAACACAAATTGTCATTACCTTTGTCCTGTGAGTGTGTAATTGCTAACAGCACTCCAATCCAGTAAAAACAAAGTCTTTCCATTTTTTTTTTTTCACAACGTGCTTGTCCCTAAACAAAAGAAAGTGCAGCTATAATGTCACAGAGCTGCTCA
This sequence comes from Etroplus canarensis, assembly GCA_015106775.1. Taxonomy (NCBI): domain Eukaryota; kingdom Metazoa; phylum Chordata; class Actinopteri; order Cichliformes; family Cichlidae; genus Etroplus; species Etroplus canarensis. Next base: position 13,368 of record VUQH01040569.1, read on the forward strand.
GTGAATCACGCTGTAAAAACAGAAATTTCTTGAATTAAATTTCCTTTCCCATTATCTGCTTTTTTGCCCTTCGGGAATTGTTTCGTTGCAGTGGGACAGGTGATGGGGAGCACATAGGGAATGAAAAGAAACTGATGCCAAAAATAAAGCAATGTAGGGCAAAGAGGACAGCTGATCCAGAAGACTTTTAAATGTAATCCTAAGGCCTCAAACACATACACTGAAGCTCTACTCCAAACACAAATAGACTACAGTATATGGACAAAAACACTGGGCCACCTGCACAACTTCTATGACATCCCATTCTAAATCCATAAACATTAATATTAAGTTTGTCCCCCCTTTGAAGCCATAACAGCTTCCACTCATCTAGGAGGGTTTTCTACAAAATTTTGGAGTGTGTCTGTGTGAATGTTTGTCCATTCATCCACAAGAGCATTTTTGAGGTCAGACACTGATGTCAGATGATGTTGGATGAGAGGGCCTGGCTCACAATTTCCATTTTAGTTAATCCCAAAGGTGACAGTCCATCACATCAAGTTCACCATGCAAAAAATGAGACAGATATTTGGATCTGTATAACCATGAATTGCTTAAAAGTGATGTTTATTTTATTAAAAAGACGGGTTGCTGTCTGTGTACTTGGAGAAAATGTTGTACAGATGTTGTTGTTGTCTATTCACAACCATTCACTAACCAGATTAATTTTCATTGTTTTTAAAACATAAAGAAAAATGCATTTAATGCCTTTATTGCAATGATCTGATCTACATTTCTTACCAGACCTCTGTTTTTAAGCTGAACAATGTCAACATCCAACTGTCTACAGCTCAGTTTTTGCAGTTGTATCACAACCAGATTTGATGGTAGGTGATGTCGTGGCTTCAACCATGTTTGCTTGGAAATGTCTTAGTATGCTGAAGCATTAAGATTTCCCTTTACTGAAACTAAGGTTAGTTAAGTTGGTTAATGCCAAAGGAGGTTTGGAACTCTTCAGTTATTGATTCAGCAGAGTGCTATGGACTTTTAAACACTACACTGACTCAGCACTCAGCAACAGTGCTCTTTAAAACTTTACGTGGTCGGACACTCGTCACTAAAGTGCTGTAATTCTTAAATGCTTCCACACATAGTCATACTGCATACTGCCAGAGACCAAAAAAATAACTGTCATATAAGAGGTAACACAATCTCTGATGGTGAGTATATTATATGACTAAGATCCTTGGACACTAGCGAGAAATCATGTTTTCATATCTTACAACCCGAATTCTAGAAAAATTGGGACGTTCTTTTAATTTGAACAAAATGAAAACTAAATGACTTTAAAATCACATGAACTAATATTTTATTCACAACAGAACATAGCATAACAAATGTTCAAACTGGGAAATTATACACCTTCATCCACTAAATGAGCTCATTTCAAATTTGATACCTG
>VUQH01040569.1:14828-40708 GCA_015106775.1 Etroplus canarensis
ACAGGCGCAACAAATGGCTGAAAAAGCAAGAAAGTTCAAAAAGATTCAGCTGGGAGAACATCTAGCAAGTAATTAAGTTAATTGATATCAGGTCTGTAACATGATTAGTGATCAAAGGAATGTCTCAGAGAGGCAGAGTCTCTCAGAAGTGAAGATGGGCAGAGGCTCTCCAATCTGTGAAAGAGTGCGCAAAAAGATGTGGAATACTTAAAAAAAAATGTTCTTCAACGTCAAATTGCAAAGGCTTTGCAATTCTCATCATCTACAGTGCATAGCATCAAATTATTCAGAGAAACTGGAGATGTCTCTGTGCGTAAGGGACAAGGCCGAAGACCTTTATTGGATGCCCACGGCTTTCGGGCCCTCAGACGACACTGCATCACTCATCAGCATGATTGTGTCACTGACATTACTAACTGGCCCAGGAATACTTACAGAAACCACTGTCAGTTAACACAATCCGCCATGCCATCTGCAGATGCCAACTAAAGCTCTATCATGCAAAAAGGAAGCCATATTTGAACATGGTCCAGAAGTGCCGTCGTGTCCTGTGGGCCAAAACTCATTTGAAACGGACTGTTTCATAGTGGGAAAGTGTTCTATGGTCAGACGAGTCCAAATTTGACATTCTTGTTGGTAATCACGGACGTCGTGTCCTCCGGGTAAAAGAGGAGGGAGACCTTCCAGCATGTTATCAGTGTTCAGTTCAAAAGCCAGCATCTCTGATGGTACGGGGGTACATAAGTGTATACAATATGGACAGCCTGCATGTTTTGGAAGGAACTATGAATGCTGAAAGGTATTTAAAAGGTTTTAGAGCAACATACAATATGCTCCCCTCCAGAAGACGTCTACTTCAGGGAAGGCCTTGTGTGTTTCAGCAGGACAATGCAAAACCACATACTCCAGCTATTACAATAGCATGACTTCATCAGAGAAGAGTCCGGGTGCTGAATTGGCCTGCCTGCAGTCCAGATCTTTCACCTATAGGGAACATTTGGTGCCTCATTAAACGAAAAATACGTGAAAGACAACAAACTCTTCAGCAGCTTGAAATCTATATCAGGTAAATCTATATCTATACTGAATTCCAACACAAAACTCCAGAAACTCATAACCTCCATGCCCAGGCGTCTTCAAACTGTTTTGAAAAGAAGCGGAGATGCTACAGCATGGTAAACATGCCACTGTCCCAACTATTTTGAGACCTGTACCTGACCATCAAATTTGAAATGAGCTCATTTTGTGCATAAAATTGTAATATTTCTCAGTTTAAACATTTGTTATGTTATTTATGTTCTGTTGTGAATAAAATATTGGCTCATGCGATTTGAAAGTCTTTTAGTTTTCATTTTGTTCAAATATAAAGAGTATCCCAACTTTTCTAGAATTCGGGTTGTATTTTAAACCAAATACCAACCAAATATCTTATTTTAAACCAAATACAATATATGATAAAACTAATAATGAGCATCTCTGCTCGAACTGCTGCCTCCCAGACCCCTGGAAAAGCGGTAGACAACAGATAGATGGAATAATAATGTGCTATAGATCATTAAAAAATACCTGTTCAATTACAGCAAAGTACTGGCAAGTAGATTTTCTTGCATTTAATTGTTATTTTATATTGTGCCCACTGTATCTTACAGCAAAAGTTTCTTGCTGTTAAGAACTAGTGCTGTGCTGTCTATAATATAAACTTTCAGCTGTTAAGTTGCAATCCTGCTGTTCAGTGCTGCTACAATAATCTCCATACATTTTTCTATATCAGCTTTGCCACCATTCCCCTACTCCTTCACCACAGATTGGGCATTTAAAAAAAACACCCTGTCTCTGCCATTAATTTATTTTTACACAGAAATGTTACAGTGAAATCTTGTTTGCCTGTCTATATTTTACTGGTTGCAGCAGTGAATGCTACTTACTTTGGCATGTGCACCACACCACACCAGTACACTTATCAAACCAGCATACCATGATCTGTTCACTGCACTTAACCTCTGTATGCACTCCAGGCAAATTTTATTAATGTTAATGGAGTCAAAAGCAATGTGCATATTTTTCAAAAGTCACTTCATACCGACCAAGGAATAATCTGGATGCAGCCTTTAAATATCATGTTGATGAGCGTATCTTTATTTGGTGTGGTTGGGTTATTTACGCGCAACTTGCCTGCTGAGTCGCTAGATTTTCCAACCTGTCGTAAGCAACCATAAAGAGGGTCATTCCCCTAGTCACTAAAAGTCCGTCACCATAAAACCCTCCCAGAATTCCCAACACCACTGAACGGAGTAAACACTCATCCTTTATAAAAGCAGCATGAGGGCTTTCAATAATGCAGGATGACCAGTGTAAAGCCAGACTAAATACACCCTTTAAGTAAAAAAAAATAAAATTGTGACAATTGTTTTTATTGCCCTGGGTGTGACATGGACCTCATAAAACATGGCTTTCAGATTATCTGTTTGGCATTTCTAGGACAATTTACTCCAGTGGCCAGCTCATTACTTAGAATGGAGAAAAAGCAGACTTCTCTGTATTGTACAGTATGCAGGAGCTCCACAACAAAATCCATGATTTCAGTCTGGTTCTTTCTTTCCCCTTGTCTGACTGTTTTACTATCAACTGTCCAATAAAGGCAAATAAGCCTGAAAAAAAAATACCATGTAGCTTTGTGCAGGGTTGCCAACTCTTGCGCTGCAGCTTTCAGCTTCTGTGTCATGCTCTCTCTCTGCCTAAGCTGATCTTATCCCAAATAAGAGGAAGCCCTGAAGCCACTCCTAATAAAAAAAAAAACAGTTATATCAATCTAAAATGTTAACGGGAGCGCAAGATTTTTGTTTTTGCTTACAGGTATTAAATTAATTGGCTTTCTATGCTAAAGGATTTTCAGATATCATCCAGCACCTAAAAATTGTAGTCCCAGGCCTAGTGTGCAGTATCTAAATGCAGCATTTAATACCCATCTCTATTGAAATCAATTTCTATGAAACTAAAAAAAATACTGTTAAAACGATTACTTTTATTGCGGAATAAAGTGCTAAGAGTACTATTTGGGTGAAGTATTAGTGTAGCTAAAATTCCCAATAAACTTTTTTACCGTCACTGAATTTACTGTGGATTTTGAAAACAAACTATTGTTCAGTTTTTGTCATAAGTCACTAGTAACATCTTAGAGTAATGTTGTACAGAAGAAAATAAAAAGGGCTGTTCTTTTAAACTACGCAACACAAAGCGGGTTGAGTTTGATAAGTGGCACGTGGTTCATGATTTTCATAAAGAAATTGATGACAGGTGACGCTGACTTCAGATGCAACATATTTATAAAGAAGCTTTTCTGCAATACTTTGTCAGAAAACTGAGATACATGTCTATATTTTTCTATCTTGTGCTTGGGAAGGACGCGGAAGATCAGTGTAGGAAAGCAATATGTTTTTCTTGCACATTCAAGGATCTGAAAATGCAGCCACTAGTTGCATAAAATTGTTTATCAAAAGTAGACACAGCTTAATGTAGTGGTTTACACATTTGCCTTACAAGCAAAAGGTCCCTGGTTTGATTCCAGGTGGGGACACAAGCCCCTCTCATCATGCAGGGTTGTGTCAGGAAGGGTGTAAAACTTCTGCCAAATTACCAATGCAGATTAAAACACTGTGGTGACCCCTTGGTGGAGAATAAAAGGGAGCAGCTGGAATTGAACCAGGGACCTTTTGCTTGTGAGGCAAATGCAAAAACCACTACATTACAGAGACAAAAATCAGCTGTGAAAATAAACTGACAAATACAAAAGGGTCGTGCACACTCCAGCAATTACACCACATCACCTCTAGCTAAAATAATGCCCATAAAAAGAAGACAGTTTTAATTTTGATTGTACTATAATGCCAGCGTCGGTGCAACATTTATGATATAAACTATTTTGGCCGAGTGAGACCAATTAAAGCATTTCTAATCTTCCAAGTTAGTAAAGGTAGTGTGGAGGTCAGCATCCACGTAAAAATCCAGAGTCAACAATGAGTTTAAATACTGGATACCTTTGTATACAGCTCTGTTGTCCAGAGAATATCAATTAGTATGTGGTTGCTTTACTGACCTAAGACCATTTCTGTCTTTTTTAGGCTCTAGAAATTGGGAAAAAGTCAAAAAACGTGGGTAAAATTCTTTTCTTTATAACTTTCTCTTTCCGTCTATTCATAAAGCAGCAGCACCCGGGCAGCTTTTCTTGCAGCAGGGCAGGAGGTCAGTCTTACCTCATCCATTTGTCTGTGTGCATATGTGTGTGTCTTGTGGATGCGCTCAAAGTAGAGCCCTTGCCTTGTGTAATTTGTCATTATAATACCTGGTAGTAAAGCCAAAAATTTTAAGAGGATTTACTGGGTATTTAAACTTTAGATTCACTGTTTAATCTTGCATAAGGTCCATAAAATAACCTGGCCTACACATGTTTCAAAGCACAAAGTTGAGGAGAAGGAACGAGGGGCTGTGGGGGGTTGGGGTGGGAGCATTTGTCAAGTGACAATAGTCAAAGTTTAAAAAGATTCCAAAACATCAGATGGCAATGCATTTGAGATTTTTCCTCTTCACTGAACACCATATGCATGAAACACCTCTCCATGCCATCAATATCAGAGTACAGTAGACAAGACAGGCACACAGAGGCCACGCAGACAAAAAGTCAATTTGTTCAGAGAACTGCACAAAAGATGCCAGTTCCCAAGTAGCGAGAGGCCCCTACTTGAAGAGGACAAGCCATGATGCATGTGTGTCTGCCTTCAAACCCTCCTGTGGCGCTGCAGTGGGTTTTCATTGTTTATCTCCTGCTAGCTTGTGAGAGGGGAACTAATTAAGATCTGCCTGCAGGTGGCCCATGCTGGCTTTTACAGGTCTGAGAGGAGACAAAAAGGAGTTGGAGGCCACACCCGGGAGGGAAAAGAGGCAGCAGCTTCAGGTCACAAGATGACACACATTTCAGATTTGGTGCTGCAAGACAGAGTAAATAACCACTGGAGCGATTAGGTACATGGAGAGGCTGAGAGCCAAGGCAGTTACATAGAGAACACAGAGAAACAAGTAAATTAGAGCAGAAAGCAGGGGGAGCAAGGACACAATCACTGCAATCAGCTAAACAAGGCCTTCCTCTGTTTAGGGGCTAAGAAGCGTACTTGGAAACGTTTACTCATTCTCCAAGAGGGTAAATGTCACTATGCTGTGGGGTGGATTTAGGATCAGCAGCCCTGCTGGGGTTTGTTATGATTTCATTAAACAGCCAACCACTAAATCTCAGAAATTTACAAAATCAGGGTGTACACTCACGAATAAACACACAGTATCACATCAAACCACTAAGCCACTAGGTTCTCACATGCATGTACACAATCCACGGAAACAAGTGTTTGTCTGAATCGTAGCAAAATCAAGCCTCATTTGCACAGGGGTAGGTAAACAAATAGTCAAGCAAGTATTTACAATAAAAAGGGAAGAACTATGCTGATGACTGTGAAACAAGTGTATTTTGTGTTTGTTTTGGTATATTTTGTTTTCTATTTAAAATATTTCATAAAACTTAAAAAGAATCACTGCAAGTTGGTTTTAAACAAATAAACAAGGTAATAATAGTAATTTATCTTCTCAGTGGGAAAAAGTGTGCTTGTGTATGTTTGAGGTTCAGAGGAGCAAAGACATGTTTGCGTGCGGACGCTGCCCTGCACCACTTCCTCCTCAGAAAGTCAAAGACATCACAACCAGCTGTATTGATGTCTCTCTCACATGTGAATAAACACACACACATGCACATTTTGGGGGTAGTCTGCTTTAGCAAAGCCAAACAAACAGTGGAATGTTCCAGCCACTGCTGTCACAGAGAAAATAAAGCCATCAAGATATCAGAAATGTAACATAAATGCTTTTTGAGCAAGTAGCAACCTAAACTGCAGGAAGAGCCAGCTCATGTCACATTTATGTTGTAGATGAAAGTTGTGGAGAAAGTCCAAAATATTTCAGAATATCAAATAACAGAAAACTGATATAGCGATATAGCGTGTGTACATGCAAGTCGCTTCAGGCAGAATGGGTGGATCTAGTAGCTGGCTGCAGAAATCCAGATAAGGATGGCAAATGACAGTGCTGTCCCTGATGGCGTGACACCAGGGGCAAAACAAACCAGCTGTTATGGGAGTGCCCAGAATGGCTCAAATATGAGCTTGGCTGTTACAGCTGAAAGTTATGGGCACAGCAGCCCTGCAATGGATACAAATAGGCACTGTCTGTCTCTGTAGCTCACTCTCACACACACTCAGGCATTAATGCCAAAGGGTCTCACACCCACATGCAAACTGCCAGACACATGCATACATACACAAAAATGATCATAAAAAACTTGTGCAAATGTGTCAGAAGATGATACTGAAATTGATATTGATGATATTGAAATCAGCTAAGCGTAGTCGTCATTTACTAAAAAGGAAGTGATTTTCAAGGGCATCTAGATTACTCCTACATGAACTCATAACAATTACTAAGCACTCATGGAAAATCACACCACATCCTTGTGCTGTGATTAACTGTTTAATATCTTTCATAATGAGAAATTGTGTAACTGAAAGTTTAAATCTGACTGTAACAAATTATCGCTACAGTTATTTCCACAATGACGGACTGATATGAATAATGTCATGAACAGACAGAATCTCACAATAGCAAGTGATGGGTTGTTACATGCTACATTAAATGGATAAAAGCACTGTGGGAATTTCTGCCCATTCATTCTTAAGAGCATTTGTGAAGGCTGACAATGATGTTGAACAAGAGAGCCTGGCTGATAAATCTCTCTTCAAATTCATCCCAAATGTGTTGATGGGGTTGAGGTCAGGGCTCTGTGCAGATGAGTCAAGTTCTTCCAAACCAAAATCATCCAGCCAGGCCATTGTACACTGTTGCTCAGTCACACTGAACAGAAAACAGCCTTTCTCAAAATGTTTACACAAAGCTGGAAGCACAGAATTGTCCAAAATGTCTTGGTAAGACTTAAGGGGCCCAAACAAACCCCAGAAAAACAACCCCTTAGCCTTTTTCCTCTACCAAATTCTGCAGTTGGCATAATGCAGTTAAGCAGGTAATGTTCTCCTGAGATTTGCCAAACCCAGACCCATCCATCTCTTTGCCATATAAAAAGGCACACGGAACAAGTATCCACTGCTCCAGAGTCCAGCGGCGGCCTGCTCAACACCCCTCCATCTGATGCTTGGCATAGTGGTATAAGGCTTGCATGCAGCTGCTTGACTAAGGAAACACATGCCATGAAGCTCATGGCACACAGTTTTTGTGCTGATAACTCCAGAGTAGGTTTGGAACTCTGCAGTACTGAATGAGCAAAACACTGGCAACTTTTATATACTATGGGCCTCAGCACTCAGCAGCTCCACTCCCAACTTTTCATGATCTGTCACTTTGTGGCTGAGGTGGTTCTCAAAATGCTTTCTTTTTTGCAACAATACCACTTACATGGATCATGGAATATCTAGGAAGGAGGAAATTTCACAAATTGACAAGTTACAGTACCACACTCAAATTTAGTGAGCTTTTTAGAACAACCCATTCTTTCACGAATGTTTGAGAAGGCAGACTGCGTGGCTAGGTGCTTGATTTTATATGCCTGAGGAAAGGGACTCAATAAACACTCCACTTGTTCATTGTTCACATATTTATGGCCTCAATCTATTTTAAACTACTAATTAATAATTAGCACAGCATATATATGAACAACAGCCTTTTCTTTCTTTTTCTAAGTATACCACAACACATAGTAAGGCTGTACTCTTATGTAGCTTCAAGAATAAAACAGACTTGTAGCAATTTTAGAGACTCCTTTTTTCAGTCATTAACAAAAGAGACTCCAAAAATATTAAAAAAGAAACACATATAAAATCATAATTATGAGTTTGGGTAAATAGTTATGGTTTCCATCATTGTGAAATCTGACATTTTCCACAGCTTTCCCCTGACCAGCTGATAAGATCAGGGATGATGGAGGGATGGAAAGGTTAAGAAAAGCAAAGAAAAAAAGAGATGAAAAAGAACAGCAGGAAAGCCAGTGGAATTCAAGTGCTTTGTGGAGAAACAGCCCTGGACTAATGTCAATAACGGGCAGGTCAAAAGATTGCAAGAGAAAGTGGGAGCATTCTTGTGCAACTCATGTTTTATATTGAAATTTATTTTGTTAAAGTTAAACAAGGGACTGATTTAGCCTCTCTTGTTGGGGAGCAGTTTATTACCCTGTAGATATTTTGAACTCTAACTAGAAATTGGTGGATATTACTGTATGTAAGGTTTTCATCTTCACTGAAATGCACTAAGCTTTTAGTTTTAAAGAGGGCACAGAGTGGAGAACGTAGAATGAATAATAAAAGCCACCGAGCCACAGATTTCAGTGACTGATAGAATGTGATGTGCAGGGTTACAGCAGATAAAGAATGCCAACTAGAAACAAATACTGTACAAAGTTCTAAACAACACTGATGAACACAGAATTAATGTATAATACTAAACAAACTTGCACACAGATTTGCATTCTGATAACTACTTTTCAGTAATTGCGGCATGTGAAGAACTGTGGACACCCTTCTTCTTGTAATGTCATAGAAGTCTTTTACTGGCTTAACTTACTCTTACAAAGCAGGTCACATTAGCTGATGATCGCTTCAAACCATAAATGGAAGCTAATTGGTGTCTACAAAGCACAGGCAGACTAAGACTAATGGCAGTTCAGGGAAACTGTGGAAATAAAGACAAGATCTGGAAGATAAATATCTGCATGTGCGCTCAACAGAAAGACAAAGCAACCCCACCTCTTCTCCATGACTGCAAAGAGGCTACAGGGAGGTTTGGTAGCCACACAATTGGTGGTGTAGTTTTTAATGTGAAGTACTGTTACATTTTTTCCCGTGATTCCATCACAAAAGTCAAAATCTAATTCAATTTTTTCTTACCCATTTTAAAAATGCACAAAAAATGTAATAGGTGTGTGTAGCCTTTGCATACAAGTGTTAACTACTACTGGGGGACAGCTTTAAGGTAAAACCTGACTACGTGGCCACTGCAGTGAGAGGATGTGGTGGGATTTTGCTGACATGCAACTAGATGTTTAGAGTTTTATCTTCATTCTATGAGAAGACATTCTACACCATTGGTAGTGGTCTCTTCCAGCATAACAAAAACCCCATCCACAGGGCACAAAGACTTATTGTATAATACAAATCAAATGCTTTCACAGTCACCATCTCAACCTATTTGAACACTTAACAGGAGGTTTTAGATCAACATATTAGACACTTTCCACCACTCTCATTAAACCACAAATAATAGTGAAGAGAACAAAAATGAAGACCAGTGACTTTAGAAATCAATGCTGAGAACCAATGAAGCTGTTCTAGTGACGTGTGGTGGTCCAACACCTTACTTAGACACTTAAAGTTGTTTTTTTACACTTAGCATGATTAAAATTACTACAAACTGACATACTAAAGCACAACACTTAAACAGCATCTCAGATCCTATAGAGGTGTCACTCTGGGCATTAAAAGGTGTTGCAGCTCATATAGTATAAACTGCCTTATTTATCACTGAAAACAACTACATGTTTAAAGCTGCTCTCAATGTTTTTAAAGCCCATGATCTTTTGAAACCTCTAACCTTCAGAGATTAGTCATACTGTAAGAACTCTGTATTACTTCTCACTACAGAATGTAAACACCTACTGTATCTGGATGCAATGATGCCACACAAATTCATTCAAAACAAACTATTTAAGTAAATTAATAGTGCTGACATGTCTTAGCAAAACCCTTTCTGGTTTGTTTCTGTGTGAACACTTGCAGTAAATACTGACAGCGTCAACTACTAAGCGCATAATGTGCTAGTGACAATGCTACTGAAAATACAGAAGTAGTTTGTAGATAAATAACAGCACACAGAAACAGGAAGCGTGGAAAGTCTAATTACAGACTTAAATTGTGATAAATGTTAACAAAATTCATTTGAAAGACCAGGTCAGCAGGAGGGGGGGCTCAAACATATATTCACAATTCAAACAGCAAACAACAACAGCGAATTCTCTTCATATGAGGGCATGCGGTGACAAGTCTGCTGCACCACAATATGTTATGTAATGCTTAAAGAAGGATTTCTTTGACATTTCTCACAAGACTAAAGGGATAATCCCCTTTCCAAGTCTATGTACCTGATATGGCCCTTTCCCATGAGAGTCTCTTTAACCCTCAAGAGAATTGAACAAAACAAATATATCTAGAGAGCAGCAAGAGAGGCTCTCTGGTCTGACAAAAGGCCTTTCGTTAGGATAACCAGTAGGGAAATCAATATAATCTAGATCAGTGAATAAAGGTCACTACTGGGTGATGGATGGGAAGGAGATGGGGCCTTAGGGAAGAGTTGAAGGGAAACTTTTTGGACTTACTGAGTTTTGTCAGTCACCACGGGCAGCGGAATATCTTCACTCATGTCGTCTAGCTCATCAGTTAAGCTGTTGGCCCGGGAGATGTCGATAGACGTGCTGTTATTATGACTCTTCTTCACTGCAGGGAATGAAAATATAATATATCGAGTTACATATTAGGTTAGTAAACAGAATATGAGTTTTTATATGGTTAATTATTACAGACAGCTTTTCTAAAGTTTATAGTTTTGAGTGCTTGTGGAGAGTGGAGGTGTCACACTAAGGTACCAAATGCAAAATAACTCTGCAACTCATACATACCTTCCAACATAATTCAGCTTCTGTAAGTTATACTAGCACTAAAGTTACATCCCTGAAACGCCCCAGTTTCTTCATGAATGCTGACCTGACCCAACCTCACTTGACTTGATGTGAGCCTAGATGCCATGGTCCATTTGTTTGTTTTTTTTCTTTTGTTAATGCAAAGTGGATCATTAAGAATTGATGCATGCAGCAGCAAAGGTGATCCTTGATATCCCCGATTTTTTTTACCAGTCAGTCACAGCAACAGCTGACAGCAATGGTAGTTGACACAACATGGTGTCACCACGAAAGTCTATGAACGCACAACCAATTTCTTTTTTGTGTCATTTTGTGTCAAAACCTTAAAATTTTAAAGAAAATGTCACCTGGTGGCCAATCCCTGTTTTCAAAATGGCTAAAAATCTAATCAGTTCCACATCTCATGGAGGTCTATCATTCATTCACTGAGTCAAAATTCCAAAATCCTGCGTCTAAAAGTTTTTACCTATCGAAGTGACACAAAGGATCGGCAGTGGCGGCAGCAGCAGTACTGATTATTCTGTTATTTCCCAATTTTCAGGGATATAATTATGTCATATACAGTCTGAAATTTCATTGCCTAAGACAATGTCGTGTGCCAGTGCAATATATTTCTACACGAACATACACGGGGGGAAGAAACGGACAAAGAAAAACAGAAAAGTACCTGGAGAGCCAGGGCAGCTCAGAGTGAAAGATGACCAAGAATGTTGAGGAGGGCCTGATGCATGCAAATAATTAAAACAGAGGGAAAAGAGAAAAAGTAGAAAGGAAAAAAGGTTTGAAATGAACAGCTATAATGCATGTCATTGCATTTCAAAAGAATGCACTCATTAAGAATATGGCAAAGGTGTTACAGTTCTGAATTAACTTTCAAAAAGGATTCAAAAATTCTTTATATGATAAGAAATTTGGTAATTTAGTGTGGTATACAAGCGAAATACAGAAATAAAACATAAATTGCATGAAGAAACTGTTACAGATCAGCTAAGAAAAAAGTACCCCTTTTTATCAAATTTATAAGTGAAACACCATAACCAGAAGTTGGACTCGCAGTACTCCATTTCAACAGTCTAGCCAGCTGGCTGCTGGCGCGGCTAAAAACAACAGAAAAGAACAACATGTGTAGCAGGGTCTTGACCTGCAGTCAGACTGACAGCAGAGTTTGACATGTCTCTCCTCCAAACCACCAAGCCTCCATTGTGATAAAGAATGGAGAGGCAAATCTTCATCCAAGAACAGAATGACCATTCCAATTCAAGCAGAAGCCATTCAGCCTCTCTTGTATTCCATCATCGAGTTTGTTTGACATTGTCCGATATGGAAGCAGAGACAGCCAGAGAGCATGTGTGTGAGAGAGAGTAAGGGGAGAAATAGAAGTGAGACAAAGAGAGTGTAACCAGAGCCACCTTTAACAGCAACTTCGGCTCACTGAAGGAGATGTTAACTGGCTTATTGGCTATGAAAAAAGGATAAGGGTTTATTGACAATATGTAGTTAATCTGGCCCATCAGTGTAAATGTTTTTGGTCGAGGCTACGACCCACAGGGAAAGGAGAGAGAGGGAAATAAATAATTCAAAGTGCAGAGAAACAAGACAGCAAAAGAAATAGAGTAAGAGAGCGGGCGATCCATTGAGAGATTCTCACAGACAGGGAGCTGGGTGGGGCCAGACAGATAAGTGGAGCGATAAGCCGGACACTGACTAAATCAAACAATGACCAGTTTATTTCTAACCACTGGAGCTCCACAATGGCAGCTTATCAACTCCACACCCCCGCTCCCTCTCCACCTCTTTTTAGTGTCCCAGTCTGGGTCCCCATGGTCCCCAAGGCCCCTGTCCAGGCCTGTTCCTCGCCCATGATGTTGGCAGGGCACCCAGTAAAGAAAACAGGCGGGTCAACGTGGGCCCAGTGTCTGAGTCTCTCTGCTTGGCTCTGGTTTGGTCCGGTTGAGGACAAAGGCCCAGCCAGCCAGTAAGTCTAATTAAAATACTGTCTGGGCCACATTATATAGACAAGCTAGTTAATGATTAACACAGGCAAGTTTTTAATAGAAGAAAAGGAACTACTTAGACAGTGAATGGGGCTACTTGCTACAGTGCAGTATTTACTACTATGTTACTCAGTTGTTTTTAATTTTGTTTCTGTAAGAACAACAAGTATATTTAAAATGGTATCAAAGGTATTTTCTTTTCACTGAGACTTTTTTCCAGTCAAAACCTTAACCTAAAATATTATGCCAAACAAATAGATATATGAAGGGATCTACCATTGGACCAGATTGCTTAAAGCACTTCTCTTGACAAAATGGCATAAATCAATCCCTGGACTCCTGTTTAGTGCACATCATTATTTATAGCTGATGAAGTGACTTGGAGGAGCTCACCTGATTGCCTAAGCATCCTGGTTATTCCTGTAAACAAAAAAAAGGCAAAATATTTTAAATACAGAACTGCTGATTGGTTGCCACTTTTAAACACAACAACTTTTACTTTTGCATATTTACTTTTCCTTTTATGGAACATAAGTGACTGATGTTAAAGTGTAGGCCAGACCCATCCATTTTCTTCTGCTTATCTAATTCAGGATTGTGAGGGGGCTGGAGCCAGTCCCAACTGTCAAAGGGCAAGAGGTGTGGTATACCCTGGACAGGGCTCCAGTATATCGCACGGCTGACACAAAGAGGCAGACAACCATTCACATCTACGGCCAGTTTAGAATTGCCAATTAACCTAACACACATGTATTTAGACCGTGGTAGTAAACCGGAGTACCTGGATAGTGACCACACAGGCACAGGGAGAACATGGAAACTCCACACAGAAAGGTGGATTCAAACCCAGGATTTGCTTGCTGTGAGGCAACTGTCCTAACCATACCACTGTACTGCCCAAGTTTAACAATTTCCCCTCCTGGGATTTATAAAGTATTCTGATTCTGATTCTGATTTAGGCCAGCTACAGTTGCAAAATCATTGTTCTGGTAAATGTGCAGTATCACTAAAGTCAATATTAACCTGTAAATCCAGTACCCGTTGCCAAGCTTCTTGAAAGTAAGCCTACCACAACAACAGTAAAATTTGTTCAAGGCAGGATTACATGGGAAATAGCAGACATGTGGATAAAGTATCATTATATTTTATTTCAACAATAAACTACCAAAGCAAAGTGAAACCAACCACTTTCCAGGAAAGCATGAGGGATTTTTACAAATACAAATACAGCAAACGTTACAGCATATATGCAAGATTCTTTCAAAAATCTTTTTTCAGTTAGCATCAACAAGAACGGTCAAAGATTGGTGACATTTCTTAGTAACAATTATTGAACAATGGTGGGTAATTTTTTTTTAAATCCAACAGCCCAGTACCAAGTTGAAACAGTGTTGGTTAAAACATTAAAAAGGAGCAGCCCTGGAGTAGACAGTTGACATTGCAGATGTCTGTTTTATGGGTGGATCTGAAGCAGAGATCATAGAGTCCCGTGCTGTTTAAACTCAGACATTATAATTAGTGACAGCAGGCTGCAGACTTCGGCTTCTTTACATGGTTTTATGTCATCCATAACGTGTCCTATTGCTTTTTCCACTCCATAGTCTTGCAGTCTTTCATGTGTATTTATTTAAGATTATTTATTGGTTACGCAGTGTATGCAAAACACTGAAATTATTTTTGGCTTGCAATTTTGCTTGTATGCGTGCAAATATATAGATGAATGCTGAATAAAATGTCCTACCTAACTGGATTAACATCAACTTTGAACTGGCTGATTTTTTTCCCACATGCGTGCAGACATCTTTCATTATCCAAGATCCACCTAATTAAGCAGAAAACTACTCAACTTTTCCATGTACTGTGGCTGCTCTTCTAGTGATGGTCTTGTCTTTATGTTAAGTTTATGCCACTTCCAACTCCTTTTAAGGTTGCATGCTTTGACAGGAAAAACTCATAAAGTGCACTTATTAACCTGGAGTCTGGGTCAGTTCATTTAGTGGGGTTGGCTTTTAACACAGGAAGCTAAACCACCACCCCTCTTAACCAACCATCAATCATACACTGTGTGTATAGAGCTGGATTTAAAGTAGAAGTGTCTATTGTTGTGTACAAGTGCTTCGAGGGGCTGCGTACCGCCAGGTTAGATTTTTCACAATGTGAATAATGAATAATCTGAAATAATCTGAAATTAGCAGATTTGGTTGAACCGAATTAAACAAACCCAGATCAGTATGAGTGCAGAATTGGTAAACTGCAAGTGGAATTACAAGAAATTCCCACTTGTAATTTTCACAAGCTGGTGTTTAAAAGGTTTTTTTTCCATTTAAACCCACTGTGAGTTTCTGTGGCCAGCAAAGGGGACAAGTGAAGCAGTAAAAAGCTTGTAACCGTGACCCCTAATCACCACTGAGGCTGTAATGGCTTCCATGTGGCTTACTGGAGACACCTGGCAGCCATCTTGGCTCTAAAGGGATAGGGCCTCTGTTTTATATGTGAAAATAAGCAACCAGTACACAACAACTCCTCACGTAATGTCTAATGGTCTTCACATAATGCATGACGTAGGAGTCGAGAGGACCAAACTGTTATCTTTTACAAGCAAGTGGCTTGGGAAGACATAATATGATGACAGAAATGTAAACACAATCACTACCTTCTGTCACTGCTGGATAACAAGTGTCATGTCTTGCCAATACACTGATGCACAAAAATGAGCAAATGAGATGAACAAGTTAATGATGATGATTTAGTATGTTTTCATTCAATGCAGAATGAAAAAAAGAAGCTCAGTGATCATTCTTAACAATGAGCAATCAACAATGTACACAGTAAGCATAGTCCATGTGTGAATATGTCCAAATAAAACAATGATCTTTATCCATTTACTGTTGTCAGAGCTACACTAAATGGACAAAAGTATTGAGTCACCTACACCTACAGGAGCTTTTATGGCATCCCATTCTAAATCCATAGACATTAATATAAAGTTTCTCCCTCCCCCTTTGCAGCTACAACAGTTTCCACTCTTCTGGTAAGGCTTTCTGCAAGATTTTAGATTGTGTCTGTGGGAATTTTTGCCCATTCATCCTAAAGCGCTTTTGTGAGGTCACACTGATGTTAGATGAGAAGACCTGACTTGCAAGCGCCACTCTATTTCATCCCAAAAATGTTTGATGGGATTGAGATAGGGGCTCTGTACAGGCCAGTATAGTTCTTCCACACCAAACTCTTCCAAACTTTCCTTTATTGTCTCTGATTTGTGCACTGGCACAACGTCATGCTGGAAAGAAAAAGGCCTTCCCCAAAGAGTCCCCACAAATGTGGAAGCAGAGAATTGTCTAAAATGTCTTGGTAAGCTGAAGAATAATTATTTAAGGGGCTGGGCAAACCCCATAGCATTATCCCTCCTTCCAAAAACAAGTTATTCTGGCATTTGCCAAACCCAGACTCATCCACCACACTGCCAAATAGAGAAGTGTCATTCATCACTCCAAAAAATATGTTTCGACTGCTCCAGAGTCAGGTGGCAGCGTGCTTTGCACCACTCCATCTGAAACTTGGAACAGTGCTTGGTGATGTTGCAGCTTGCAGCTGTTCATTCATTGAAACTTGTGCTTATGAAGTCCCTGGCGCACAGTTTTTGTGCTCATGTTAATGCCAGAGGAGGTTTGGAACTCTGCAGTTACTGAGTCAGCAGAGCGTTGGTGACTTTTTTGCACTCTGTGCCTCAGCACTTGGCAACCCCGCTCTTTTCCAAGTTGTGGCTAAGTTCTTGAGGTTCAATAATACCAATTACAGTTCATTATGGAATAACTAGGAGGGAAGACATTTCATGAGCTGACTAGTAGCAACAGTGGCATTCCATTATACTGCAACACTCACATTCAGTGAGCTCTTTAGAATGAGCCGTTCTTTCACAAATGTTTGTAAAGGAGACTGCATGGCCAGATGTGGCAATGCGACTGAATACAAAACACCTAAATTCAATAATTAAAAGGTAAGGCTCAATACTTTTGTCCAAATATAGAGTATGTGAGATTACAACTTGTTAGTTTTCTATTTTCTGGTTTTTATGGTGACTTTAATATCCTTAACGGACAAACATAGATATATTATTAGATTTATTGAGTCTGAAACCTTTTACTATTTATTGTTACAAACATTCAAATTAAGAATGACAGACACTAATAGTTAACCGGTTTAAACCAAGTACCACAAAAATACCTTCATGGAGTTGTTTTGGCCACTCCTCAACTCAAAAACTCAAACTTTTACAAAAGTAAAGCTTTTAGGCAGAATAAGAACACTTCACCCGTCTCAACACACATTATTTCATCAAACAAAATTATATTAAGGCAAACCAAAAAAAGTTTTATTTTTGCAGTTATCCACTTTATCTAATTTTCTCAATGTGACTCGGGTTTTATTTCAAGTTGGCTTGGAATTGTATTAAAACAGCTAGGGCAGCTCCATAAGATATCAAATGCAATTCTTCTTAACACCTTCACAGAACAGCAGTTTGAGGTGTTAGGTTTAAAACAAAAATTCTCTTGCTAAGAAATCCAAAACCATGTCAGTTTGATCAAGGTCTAATAAAACAGGGTTCAGTGCTTTCATGAGTAATCTTGGCTAGTTGGCTAGTCTTGGACTGATTTCTTGGAAGAAAGGTGCTTTACCGAGGTCAGCCAGTTTTCTTTGAAAAACTTGCTAGAGCAAGCAGAACTCAGATTAAGCATGTCAGAAATTAGTGAGCGACAATAACCTGTGATATCTATTTCATATGATTTGTAAGTGTCACTTCACATAACAGTAACATGAGAGATGTGGTCCTTTCAGTGTATTACCTTCGACAGTCTCCGTTGGCTCTTCGTGGAAAAATGAGACATCCTTCTTCTCCTCAGACTCATCAATGTGATCATAGGTAATCTGGGGGATTGATACAGCTCTCTCTGAGGCCACACCCATAGCACCATTTCCTCTGCACTTCATCCTCCTCTTGTTTAGCTTTTTCTGACAGGTAGAAGAAAGTAAATAGTAGGTAACCAAGAAGTGTTTCAGGACTGCCTTGATGTTAAACTGTAATTATGAGATGATTCTTTTTTAAAGCCATGCTGATTTATGCAAATAACTATCTGGACACACCTCATTGATCAGCTTACCAATCTCACTGTCCTTTATACCATTTGGTTCATGAACTTCTAAGGGGCAGCAACACAAACTTTACCTCATTTGCCGTAACCATCTCCACTATAGAAGTTTCTATAACAGCCAACTCTGTATCCTTAATGGCTGTTATGACCCTAGGTGGAAATAACTCCCACAGAATTAAACTCATCAATATACATATATTCATTATATCATATATTCAGGACCAGGCAATGATAATGCTTTTACATTCACTGGATGGGTGCAACAGACGTAAGTGGTACCTATTTAATCAGAGTTTATTTGAGTGAGACCAGAGCTGTGTTTTATGCGTGCCAGTGAGTTTGTGAGAACCTAATTGGTGCCTCCAGTCCAATCTACAAGCCAACTGACCCTCACCAACGTCACTGATGTGGCCTTTATACCAACTCAATTATTTGGACTCAGTGGATCCGAATTTCTCATTTGACAAGTAGCCAGCAGTTCAATCCAAATACCCAGTGTTTGGAGCAGTCATTAGGAGAGAGTGAGAGAGGGAGGTCTTGGTGGGTGTTGAAAGACTACAAAGAGAAAAAAAGAAAGAGAAGAAGGAAGGGAAAAGAGAAAGTGTGGCTGACTGGGGTTACAAAATGGGAATATAATGAACACTTATGAAGTTAGATATGAAGAGGAGAGGGAGAAAAAAAACTGTTAGAAAGAATGTAAAAAAGGCATAAAAAAGGCAAATACTCAGAGTGAGAGGAGACAGGAAGAGCAGATAAGAAAAAGAAAAGTGTGAAATAAAGTCTGTTCAACAGAGGAAAAAAAAGAGGAGGAATCTTGAAAGACAGAGAAAGGGGAGAGGGAGGAAAGACAGAAGAAAGTCACATGCTGAAACAGAAAAGAGCGGAAGAAGCCTTCATTCTCCCAAATACATGTGGGTTCAATGCTACACAAAGATTTTTTTGTTGTTGTTCTACTAGACAAAGGTTTACTCCCATGAGAAAGGCGGTGGTGACATCATCTCAACTGACTGAGTCTTTGTCCAGCAGAGACAAAGGCCTCGAGTCATCCTAGTGGAGTCAGGCCTTTGGGGGGAAAAGGGGCTGTTGTGTGCGTCTGTGTGTATTCGTGTTTTGTGTGCATTGTGTCCTTCCGTGTGTGTATGTTTGTGGGAACTTAACTTGCCCTTTTATTCTGTATGGCTTTGGCGCAATATAGCTAATATTGTCGCAGAAGGTGAACTACACAAGGAGACAATAAAGTGTGGGCCACACGTATGCAAATCACAGTATCAGTTTAACAGCTTTTTCCAGCTACTCTCACAACAAGTACAGTCGTAGATGTTGGCATCTCAGGTTCAAAGGCTTAAACTCTTAGGGAAAAATACATCTAAATTATGAGAAAGACCAGGAATGTTTATCAGAAATTTAAAATATATACATGCAAGAATAATCAAATACAATGTCATGTTATTTTTAGGGGTGGGGTTCACAGCAGGTTTTGCGTAGATCAAAGTAAAGATAGACAATACGCAATGGATGTGAAAAAAGAACCAAGATAAAAGGTCTAGCTGGATTCAAAGCAGGACATCACAAGGCTTGTACCTTTTTCTAACAATGTCATATTTGATATTTATGGACCTGCTTTAAATGCCTCTAGAGAAAATTAAATCAGTCACAACAAACAAGGTCTACAGTGGATTATTACCGAAAAGTTACGTTTCCTTATGTCAGATTGTGCAGCAGCAACACCCTCTGGAGTTAGGACATACATTTTCCACGTAGCAGCACAGCCGTTTGGTTTCTCTGCTGCATAGCACCTCCAGAGAGTCTGAGAAACAGAGTTTAGGAAAAACAAAGAGGTTTTAGTTAGTGAAATATTTCTATAAGATGGAATTTTATTTTAACTCTCAGAACCTATATGTTTAAAACCCTCCAGAGGTTTATGATCAAAAGTCTGAAATAAAAGCAAAAACATGTATTGAGAGGTTTTCATTTCTTCAGAATGACTGACGTCAAAATTGTTACAATTTTCCCCTAAGCCATGCATTAGCAATACCCGTCTTATCCTGTAAAGCAAGTTTTGATTTCTTAGTACCAGTTTAGAGAGTCAGAACTTGATGTTTCTTGATGTTTGTAATGTGACGCTTGTAAAGTTTTCCTAAGGCTGTCATTGGCTCATTGTTCTCTACAGTTTGAGAACCCTTGGCTGTAGAGGGTAGTGGCAGGGTGACCAGATCCCAACAATCTGAATGTGGGACAAACACTGCGTGTTGTGTGGGACAATGTGGGACATGTTAGCAATGCTGGGAGACTGTCTGAAGTTTTATATCCAAATTTAAATAAAAATAAAATAAACTGTGCAAGTTACTGGATTGGCTTTCATCATATGAAGGTCAAATATACTATATTCCAATGCAACTTATCCAACTCGTTTGCTAAGTAAATACAATAAGGATAAACGGAAGCCGAAATTGTTTTTATGGGCTCATATTGTCCTGTATTCTCTTTTATTTCACTGCTGCTGTTTTGTCTGGTAACCATCTTTGGGTCTCAGTATTCTGGTAACTTTAGCAATGTATTCCCCATTGTTACACACACTCATACATATTCTGTCACTTCACGCCGTATTTTACATTGCGTGAAACTGAATACTCTAGCAAAAGCAAGAAAAACTTAGATTCTCAGTATATATTGCTTCTTCATTTTCTTTGTGGTAGTTTCCATCATATCAACCAAAATCTGCAAACCCTGTGACTTTCTGGTGACTTGTAACTTTACCTGATTGGCATAGCATTAGACAGGCTAACATTCACTTTGCTACAATAAATGCCTTCCCTGCTTTCTTTACATGCACTGAGTAAAAGGCAGACTTTAGAAAAGTGTATGACCTGCAGAGCCAGTCAAAATGTGGGACACTGTCTCAAGATATGAGACAGGGCACAAGGAGTCAAAATGCTGTGAAGTCCCACATAAAGAGGGACATATGGTCACCCTAGGTAGTGCAGATCTATCCCAGCTACCAGTCAGTGAAAGGCAGCCTGGCAGGAGGAAAGGCAGGCTCAATCAAGCAATATTAGTTACACTTTACACTGAATCTTAAGGTGTGTACACTTACATTTGATTGTCACTATCCTGCAGCTTGTCTTCATCCTACAACTCTCTAAACAGTCCAATAACAGACATTTATCTACTGTCAAATCATTGACTGTATCTGACCTGTTTTTGTAATGTTTGATTAAGCAAAATTTGAGTACACACACTGGCATACTGGTATTCTATTATTCATAGACCCTATGGATTTATTTTAGGTTTAAAGTATAAAAATGCATTTTAATTTCAAAATTCTTTAATTTACACATACTCCAAACAAAATATTCTCACAACTTTTTAAAACTTGAAAAACAAATCTTAAGTACTTCAGAGCTAAAATTTACTTGGATAAGGGCGACTGCAGCTGGGATCTGCCTGTTGAAGTGCTTCTGTCTCTGCTTCTGCTGGACTTTCAGAGCAAAACCCGAGCCCAGGATACCCTAATCAAAGAGAATTAAATGTTACTATTTTACTATCTAGACTGCAATAAAATAAAACTTGAACTTTTAGTATTTAGGAAAGTACATGTGGAATCTCCAAAAATAAACTTGTTTTAATCATTAAGATTGTGCAGTATTTGGTCTATAATTGTGTATCAAAGAGAACAATGACTAAACCAATAAAGAGAAGAAAGAGGAAAACAAGCTATAATAAGGTTAGGGGTGAGTAAAACATAAAATTTAATAAAATAAAGTATCTCATTACTGATTAACCAAACAAGTTCATATGATTTAGGTTAAAATTGTATTTACAGCAGGTAGGGCGAAGAAGGAGATAGCGAAGACACTGAAGCAGGAGGCAATGGCCTTGCCTATCCACGTTTGAGGAATTTTGTCTCCATAGCCGATGGTAGTGACAGTCACCTACAGACAAAGAGTAGGTGAAGTTCTTCTAACAACAAATAAGATGTACATAGACATATAAAAGACAGCTCAGTGAAAGAAAAATCATATACTTATTAAAGGCCATCACAAAAAAAATGAGCACATTTAATTAAAAATCAAAGTGCAAAGGCAGGACCAGGCAAGAAATCAGAAATAATATTACACCCTCTGGGGTGTAAAAAAAAATAAAAATGCTTAGAGGAGTTAGAGTTAAAAGAATTGGCAAACCTTTTTATTTCAATAGCTATCCTGTACTTTACAAATATAACTCATTTCTACTTCAACAATAAACATCACATTAAAATTGTACTTAAACTTTGTTCAAGGAAATATCAAATGCCCTCTCCTTTTTAATAAACTGCTAGTGTAATGAAAATGTCAGTCAATGCTGAGCCCTCAAGGCTTTACCCTGCAGTCTATAATGGGAGTTAGACAATAAAGAGAAAGTTCATCAGTCGACCTGGATTTGCTCCACTACTGTCAGCGATGGCTGGGGCATTTGAGGATCTAGCTCCTCAAAGGGAATAAGATTCCCAACCACTAATCCTCAGTGAGTGTAGGAATTTGCTAGGGTGAGGAGGGAAAACAAATGCCTCTTGCATTTGCATGTACACCCATTCTGAAAGCCGAGCCAATTCTGACACATTCAGTACACACTTTAGCTTACTGCGAGTGCCTGCAGGGTATCCGCGCGTGAGCTGCTGCTGTGCACTAATACAAAGCGGCTGATGTAAGGTGAGATTCCTTAAAGAGCTTTGAGAGTAAAAAAAGGAGGAGGAGAGGCGGGAAGGGCGGGTGGGTGTATGCTGGGTGTGGGTGGCGTGGTGGGGGATTTAATCCCTCATCCACAAATCCGATAACTAAACAATGTCCTCCTGACATCAGAGCGGAATGGTCTACTCAAAAACACCACTTTCATTCAGTATGTAGGGTGAGGGGCAAAAACCACTTCATGCCTACACACAACAGGTCTCAGACCTAATCTTAGAATCTATGCATGTCTATATGTATTTACAGAATATGCATGCTCATATCAATGATGATCTGCATGCCCTGTGTACAGTATGTGTGATAGCACCCAATTATTTCCACATGTTCACTATGGGTATTTACAAACTGGAAAGCTTGGTACCATTAGGCTTCTTATCTTCATTGAGATTGGAAAGTTGCTGTTAAAATCTGACAGCCATTACCTAACCATTAGCAACTGAAAAAAGACAAAGAACAGAGAAGGTGAGGGAGGGAGGAAGGGAGCGAGCGAAAGGGATATGAATCATGGCACTGGCTTGTCCTCCAGCTGTGCCATGCACCTGCACATCCAAATGTGGAAATCATGCCAAGCCAAGGAATACTCTGTGGGAGACTGTAGCATACTCCAATCAATGCAATCGCATTTCAGCACACGCACACACAAGCACTTACAAAGCTTACCAAACCCATTTAGAAAACATATCATGACTCTCAAGTTTACAGTTTCAGAAAAACAAAGAAGGTGCAAATCCCTTAGCGTGATTCTTTTTTCTGCATTGTGAACAGAACAACACAAATAACAGCTTCCATAGAGCAGCAAGGAGCAGTGTGACCCCTCTAACCCTTGTTACATAAAGGTAGTAATCCCACAATTAAAGTTTTAATTAAGGGAACTGACACTTTATATTGGTGCTCTAAAAGTTCTTTGAGCCAAAGATCCCAGAGGTGAATGGTTTATTACCGTCTCTTTGTGGCACGCTGATCCCCTGCACAAGGCTGCCATAGGTTTCTCATTACTCTGCGCTTTCAATTCAAATGTTTAATTAACTGCTCTGGAAACCCGAGCCTCCACAATGAAGAATATGGGCAAATCCAGCTCTACGCACGAAAAACATAAACACACCTGTCTCTGTGTCAAGTGTTACAGCAACACATGCACTACGTCAAGACTCAATGAGGAGAGTAAAAACACAAGGGGCTTAATAAGAAGTGCTCCCAGGGTGGTCAGCCATCTCCGTTTTCCAGTTAGGACTCAAGTGGGAATTGTACAGATAATTTGTTACAGCTCTTTAAAAAGAAGAATCTCATTTTATCCACATGTGATGTAACCGCTGAAGTATGTAAGGTAAGTTTGCAAATTCAAGTGGCATTCAAGGATCCCAGCAATATATGCAATATATTTAACAACATTAAAAAAATGTATAGGAATGCAGAGATGTATGCACATATATCAGTGGGTAACTTTCTTTTAGTTGCCTTACCACACCCCACCAAAGGGCATCAGCGTAGCTGGAGAAGCCTGTCTTGCCCTCCTCATCTACAGCATCTTTCTCCGCCAAGTAGACAAAGTAGGAGGAAAAGATCAGGCCCAAAAAGCCAATGTACAAGGTGGTAATCAGCTCCTGGGAAATGGAAGTTGACCAGAGATCAAGAAAGATTTACCATATTATTCTGATTTGCTCTCTGGTAAAGCTCTAACTAAAAAAAAAAATTGACCACGTCGGAGATGGGACGATGCAGCAATCTTTCAACACTGATTATGCTCTTAAAGCAGTTTTGTAGTGCATTTAAAGCTGTCAAAGCTAAATTCTGTGCTCTAAAAACATTTGAAATATGCCTCTGAAGGTAATCACATTTATTCTATTGTGAAAATGAGCCCTTAACAATATTAATGTTTCAAATGACTTCTGAGTCACTCCACTGCTGCTGACTAACACCAGCCTTCCTCCAGTACTGTAAAAGCAGTGTATGTCAGGTCAGCTTATCTCCAAATGACTGTTTGGCTATTGCAAGCGGACATAAGGAAATCAGTTTCGAGTCTCACTATGATTAACTTGTAAAAGACTTTTTGCACAAAACAGGCTTGACATCTTCTAAGTCTTGTGAATATTATTGACTTTCCTAAAATAATATTTTTTCTTGCTTCATATAGTGCACTGCTGAGACCAGCACCTTATGCTCTAGAGAGGGATAAACTCCTACAGTAGTGTATAATCATTTAGGCTCGCAGTAAATCATACATAAATGACGTCACTTGTAATTAACCCTAACCTGTCATGATGGGTGGCACTTATACAAACCCCACTTCTATACAAGTTGGATTATTCTCCAAAATCCAATAAAAACAAAAAAATCTGTGATGTCAATTCAAATTAACCTTCATTTCACAGACCAAAGTACAAAGAGAAGATTTTCAATAGTGTTACCAACCAAATTAATTGTATTTTTTAATTATACACAAATTTAGAATTTGAAGGCAACAGCTCACCAAACAAAAGGTGAAAAAGCATTACGACAAGACTGAAAAGTACACAGAATATTAAAGTAACACCATCTTGGAGGACTACCCATTAAGCAGGCTAATTGGTAGCAGGTGAGATATCATTACTGAGCACAAAAGTAGCATCCACAAAAGGCTCAGTCTTGCGGACCTTGCAAGCAAGGTTGTGGTTCACCCCCTTTGTGGCAAAATTTGTGTGAGAATTGTTAGTCAGTTCAAAATGAACATTTCTCAGTGCAAGACTGCAGAGTATTTAGATCTTTGAATCTTTCACAGTATTATGCACGGAAGATGTTCAGAGAATTCAGAGACATATCAGAGTGTAAAAGGGCAAGGTCAGAACCCAATAATGAATGTAAGTGACCTTCAAAGCCTCAGGAGACACTGTCTAAGAAACCATAATGGTACAGTAACAAATATAGCCACAGGGGCCCACAAGCCAGTGTACTACTAGTGCCGGTCCCAAGCCGGGGTAAATGGTGAGGGTTGCGTCAGGAAGGGCATCCGGCATAAAAACTTTGCCAAATCAAATATGCGGATTCATAACACGACTTCCATACCGGATCGGTCGCGGCCCGGGTTAACAACAACCGCCTCCAGTGCTGTTAGCCAACAGGGTGCCGGTGGAAACTATGCTACTGTTGGCCGAAGACCAACAGGAGCAGAGTTTCCACCGGCACCCTGTTGAAACTATGCTACTGTTGGCCGAAGACCAAGGAGGGGGAGAGGGGGAAAGCGTGTTAG